>CAUYRT010088304.1:0-21109 GCA_963574885.1 Lepilemur ruficaudatus
TTCAGATGAACATTTTCTCTAGTTAGCAAAGGTCACTGATAAGCAGGATGATATATACAAATCATTTGATGACTACACAGCTGTTACAGACCTATTAATTGGAGAATACAATGAAAGGTTCACTGACTTCGAGAATCATGACACCACACTCAAATTAGCATTTCAGCCTCACCTAGTTGATATCACCAAGGCACCTAAAGAGCCACAGATGAAATTGATTGAGCTCTCAGTAGATGACTTTTTAAAGTCATTGTTTGATGCTAAGAAAGATCCTACTGAAATATGGAAAAATGCAGTAGAATACCCACACCTTCAGCAACATGCCCAAAAAATGCTTTCTTGCTTTTTGACTACTTATTTCTGTGAATGTACAGTCTCCTACCTAACCCAAATCAAGATGCCCTTAAGGCCACAAATGACCAATATCCATCTAGAAGATCAACTGAAACTGTGGACTTCTGTGCTGCAACCAAATATTCAAATGCTTTCCAACAAAAAGCAGGCATAACAAAGTCATTAAAAGATTTGTTAACTTTACAATTATCAAATAGTTTTCATTTTTTGAAATTATTAAGCACATGGTAGATTTTTACAAAATAATGTACATTTTTAAATACATCTAATTGAAGTTTCTTCAACGCAGCCTTTTTTGATTGCAGCTAAATTAGTGAGGCCTTCCAACATGAAAAGTTTCCCCTCCCCTGTCCTAGGAAATAAACAACATAGAAATTTAGGGTGTGTTTGGAGAAAAGGAAGGCAGATTGTCTGATGGCAACCTAAGGTACCCAGGGAAAAGAGGTAGAAGGCAGATACTGAGAACCAGGGCTTGTCTGATAAACTGAGCCCATCAGGAGCTTTGTGGGCCACATTAAGGAATGTGAGCTTGATTCTAAAGACAATACAAACCCACAGAGGAGGCAAATGATTAGATTTGTGTTTCAGCTAAATGACCATCAGTGACAATGCTTTCCGTTGCAAATAGCCGAAACCCAAGTACAACTGGTGTAAACATTAGGGATGTGTATTATCTCACCTAACTGGAAGTTCAGGAGTGGGCAGGCTGTAGGCACAGTGTAATCAACTCCTCAAAACCCATGATCTTTTCATGTCTCCACTCTGTAAACACCCGTTATCCTCTTCATTCCTGGGTGGTTGCAAAATGGTAGTTCCAATAACAGACCCAGGCACAACAAAGTTCCAAAGCATCTCCACAGCAGACACCTCTCTCCCATCCCCTCCATGTCTCATTAGGCCACATAGCCCTGGGACAAGATAGAGGCATATGCTATGGCTAATCTCCAAGAGGAGACAGGAAACAGAGAGACCAATTGAGAAGACAGTGCAGATCACTGGCATAAAGTAGTCAGACCTAGACCAGAGAAGTGGCCGTGGGCATGAAGGAGGCAGAAGAATTTGAAGCTCATCCTACATGGAAGAGAAGCCAGGAGTTGGGAATGCTCCAAGCTGCCAATCTTTGCTGACAGAATGATTAGTGTCTTGTTGCCGGAGATGGGTGTCTGGCCCTCAAGACCTGCCCAACAAAGACTGAGAAGGAGAATTCCCCCGACATCCCTCTTTCCCCAAGAGACAGTATGATGCAGTGGTTGAAGGGCTGACTCTGGTGCATGCCCTGGTGTCATGCCACCTGCCTCCCAGCACTTATGAGCTGAGAATCTTGAGTCAATTTCTATTTCCTCATTCGTGAAATGGGTTTACTAAGACCTGGCTCACAGGTTGTTGTGTCAAGTGCTAAGCATCCTGCCTAGCATAGAAGAGACACCATGGGATGATAAAGGAAGAGACCAGGGCTCCAGCCGCAGTTCAGTCCCTTACTCACTGTGGGATCTCAATCCAGTTCCTTCAACCCACTGAGTCTCAATGTGCTCATCTGTAAAATGGGGAGAGTGCCTACTCACGGGGTCGCTGAGAAAATTGGATTAGAAAAATCTGGCAAGCGCTAATGTGGAACTTCAGTGTTTTCTGGCTGTCCACATGACAGAGGCAGAGTATTCCTCCAGAGAAGTAGAAAATCCTGGAAATCCTCTTTCAGCCTCCCTTGAAGCCGAGGCACGCCAGTGACCTAGACTCAGCCAATCAGAGGTACGTGCTCCCAAGCTTTGAATGAGCGTGGGGGACGGGGAGCTGGAGCAAGGAAAGTGGAACAAGGTGGTGTTGGCAGTGACGGTAATGTTCAATCTCAGGGGTCAGAGTGGCGGTGGTGCCAGCCTCAGTGTCCAGCCCAGAGGGGTCAGCGGCCCACACTCCAGCCTCTGCAAGTCAGTGGTGCTGGCAGCGGGTTTTTACTGAACCAGTTTGTGGTGGGATCTTTGCTTTTCTCTGACTGCAAAGTGCCACTTTGTTCCTGCCTATTTGTTCCATCTGCTTGTCTGATCTTTCTGAGAATCTATGAACTAGCCCAATAGCCTCAAAATGGAGAGGGCAGGTTTCTGCTTTAATCAGCTTCGGTAATTTTCTGAGCTTGTAACTAGGCATGTTGACTACATGTCTGCCACGTGCTGGGAATTTAATATTGGTTCCTTTTCCCTGTTGGCTCCTTGCTCTCGGTTCTTTCCTTCCACCCAAGTTTGATTCTAACAACATGGTGCTGGTACGATGATCAGTGGAAGGAAAACCTCTCCCTTGGTAAAGAAAACACGGAGTCACTCCACACCATGATCATTTGCGCACTATTTCCCGTGAAAGATCATTCCACGGGCTAATAAACCTGAGGTGGAGGGATTGAACAGTAAGATCATTTTTAAAAATTTTTAAAGTTTTGAGGGCAAACATATACTTGTTCACCAGAGCCCCAACTATGACAACCATGGGACACCTGTGAATGTTTAGAAGCAGATTTAGGTGGGGGGGGGTACTAAGAAACAGAATGACTCATTTACATGATAACAGTCTTTTAGATTTCATAAACCGACGGACCTAATTAACTACCCAGAAGAAGTAGAGTATAAAAATGCACATGAGTTCGTGAAAAGTTTGTTTAATTCACGGGTAATGGAACCATTTCGGGAGGTAGAGAGGACACTGGGGAGTTTTAGGGAGCACGTCCTCAATATACCTGGATGAAAATTGCCACTGGCCTTCACAGAACATCCTAAATATGACTCAGAAATAAGATACTGGGCCGACTGGGTTACTTTGGGACACAGGACTCCTTTAGTCCACAGCGCCACCTCCTGCATCAGTGCAGGGACCTCTCCACGGCAGCCTGAGCGAATAGTTACCAGTCCTTGGCCATTCCACCTCTGGTAAACTCCTTCAGTGGGGAAGCAGGTGGTTGGCCCAGCAGAATGGCATGGCGATGTGTTGGCACACGTCCTTTCTGTCCACGGAGTTCATTCTCCCCTCCTATGGAAGCAGCTTTCTCACAAGCTCTTGCTCTTTCTCTGAAATGATCTCTTTCCCACTGTGTAGGGTCTTAGCGGGACTGTCAGTGAAGTTGTCCTGACTTCCCTTGGTCAAGCCAGGTTCACCAAACTCTTACTCCGTGAACTGTGGATCTTGGGTGCCGCAATGCCAAGATGTTTAAAAGGAAGGTGGAGCTAATTTATAGCAACAGTAGCGCCACAATGAATTGTTCCTTCTGCCTAGAATCCTAGACATCTTTTGCTTCTGTCATTTTCCAAACCTAAATTGCCTCTATGAACTGCCCCAAATGCTTGAACAATTTTTTTCCTGTATATGTTAACTGGAGTCTATTTTGATGGCTTGCAACCAAAGAACCCCAACTGATTTAACTGGCATGGCAATAGTAACAATGTCTAGTTGACACAAAGTTCTTCCTTATATCCAACTGAACTCTTCCTTCATATAATTTTCACAACTTTACTCTGGGACTGTTTGCTGAAGCAACTCTTAGTCAGTGTTATCCATGAGACTGCTATTCAGACATTTCAAGAAAACGTTTTTTTCTTAGTTACCTCTTTTTTTGAAATAAATAGCTATGATTTCTCAACAGTTACTTGTAGAACATAGTCTCCAAATCCAGCAACCTCCTGGTGTCCCTCACTTGGATCCTTCAAATGTAACCATCAGGAGCACATGAACTTTATTAAGGGGGTCATTATTTCTCCCAGTCTTCTAATTTCATAAACAATCACTTTTATAGCATTGACATTACATTCTTGGATTATATTCTATGTCTTATCAACTAAAACTAATTTTTACAACATTTACAACATATTGCTTCATCATATAAGCAGCACATAATTTTTGTAGAAAATTAGAAAATACAAATAAACAAAATATAAATTAAAAACTCTTACAACCCACCTCCAGTGATAATTACTATTCCATACTATTTTCTATGCCTATTATATTATCATTTCTATTCACAGTATAATATTCCAATTGTGAACAAAATTAAATCCTAAACCCCCGCCCCTCACCAACTGAACAGATCCCCTCTTGGCCAAGGGGACCCCAGAGAAACCTTAAAACCGAGTTCCCAACCATGACAGGATGGGAGGTCAGACACACCTTATTATATCCGCTCCCTTGTTAACCACCATTAGGTATCTTCCCTAAGGGTTGAAAAGAACCGGGCTTTGTCCCACTGCTGATTTCAATCAACCACCTAATGCTGCTCCTCCCTTTTTGTGGTTCCAAACTGACCAGCATTCTTCCCTGATAACGGGCCACCAACCATGGAGTGGTTCTAACTAGACTATGGAGTATGCACAGTAAAGGTTCTCTGCTTCACCTTTTGACATCAGAGGGCCCCAAACTCCACCCTTGGATCATGCTGATGCTGCCATTTTTTGTACATGCCACCTATGAAGGGGCATAAAGCTCAATTGCACAGGCGCATGTTTCTCCTTTCATAAATATTCATGACTCCTCCCATAGCTTGTTAAATGTTTACTCGGCCACCCTGCTCAGCATAAATTCCTATTCCCCTTGTCCCTCCCTAGAAGTACAAACTCGGCTTCTGCCCTGAGGCTACGCTTCCCAGCCTGTCAGAATGGCCGCCCTGCACGCTGTAACCCTTTATGAGAAATAAAGCTCTCCTTTCCAAATTTATAAACCTCATCATCTCTCCAGTTGACACAGTGCATGTCATATATTCAATTAGCACCCTCTGGATAGACATTTGAGTTATTTACAGTTTTCTACATGTTTTGTTTTGTTTTTCCTATTATAAGCAATGTTTTGGTAAACATTTTGTACATATGTCATTGTATACTTGTCTGATGGTTTCTTAATAACCTAGAGATGGAATTATTGGGTCACAAGATATGTTGCCTCATGTAGCTTTTAATTATATGTCACCAAATTACTCCCACGAAACCAATTTATGCTCCTATCACCAGGTCTAAGATTCCTTGAATCTTCACATCAGATCTTACCAAGCCAGATGCTCCCCATCCCATAGTAATTATTGATGTTTAAGATAAGTGAAATATCGCGAATAATTTGAGAACAGGTGACTTGCAGCCTCAGCCAACATCTTGGGGGCAACTTCATGAGAGACCCTAGAACTACCCAGATAAGATACTGCCGAATTCTGGACCCACTGTGAGATAACAAAACAAGTATTAGTCATGAGCTGCTAAGTTTTGAGATAATTTTTTATGCAGCAACAAATAACTAAAAATCTTTGGACATTTTTCTATGGCGTTGTTTTTCTCCTTCTTATAGTTATAGAATTAAAAAAAAATATTCTAGACACTAATATTTTGTTAGTTATAAGGGACACAAATATATTCTCCTAACCTTTTGCTTGTCTTTGTGCTGCTTTTTGATATAATGATTTAAGATTTAATATAATGAAATTTATCAGTGTAAGAGATCAAAAATGGTCACAAACAGATTTTCAGATTTTGACATACTTATAAAGGCTTGCCTACGTGCAGACATACTTGCTTGCCTATGTGCTAATTGCCCGTTTCTGCTTCTGAGATAACGGCTTGCTTGCAGAAACCACTCTAGGACCAATTAGAAAAAGAATAATATGCAATGTAACCAGCCAATCACGACTGATCTCAAGTGCATGATCAGAGAGGGCAGACCAATCACTATGCTAAGTAAATACATAATCAACACATAGACAGCTCATTGCCACATAAACTGCCCCTATAAAGCCCCCTTCCCACACCGTCTGAGGTCCCTCTGCCCAGAGAAAAAGCCACTGCATGTTGGCGCTCTGGGGCACGAACCCTAACTCGAGTTAGTTGATAATAAACTCCTCCTGTTGATTACAGCCTCAGTGACTCTGTCTCTCTGTTCAATGGTACTGCGACTCCCTATCTAACATCAGTTTTTTTCTTTATAGTTTATGCTCTTTGCATCTGATTTACAAAATCCTTCACTACCTCAATATAAAAAGGATAGTCTTCTGTTTTCTTGTAAATGTTTTCAAAGTTATCTTTGTACTTTTAATTCTTTAATCGGGTTGGAAATAGCTGTTGAATTGATTTGGACAAAATCCTTACTCCTTTATTTGCTTAAAACACTGAAATATTCATTTCTAGGATCCACTAGTCATTTTCTTTTTGTGGATCAGCATCTGAACTCATCCTCTGTGTCTTGAGAATCCCTCATCCTCACAAGTCTCAGTGCAAAGCAGAGCCTGCCTCTCCCTGTAGAAGCTTCTCATCGCGGCCGCTCACTTTCCCAGCCTCTCTTGCAGCAAGGATGTAGACACATGATCTGTGACCTGCCAAGACCAAGTCAAAGACACGCTCTTCTTGGACTTTGAATGATGAAAAGTGATACCTAATGATGGACACAGTCATCAGCAACTACGGAGCAGCGCATTCCAAACCTTAGCACCCATAGCAATTACCTTACAGCGAAAGTGCACTTCTTGTTCAAGTGCGGATTGCTGGGTCCCATCCACAGGGAGTCTGATTCAGTAGGTCTGGGGTAGGGCGTGAAAATGTGCTGGTCTAACATGCCCCCAGGTGATGCCAACGCTGCAACCTTTCCAGTGATGATTGTGGTAGGGGAGAGATTAGGTTCCCAGGGCAGAAGAGTTGCTGCTGTATCCATTGTCAGCTGCGGAAGCGGGGCCAGTTCCATGGTGGGATTTGGTGCATTATTTCTATCTGGGTAGCTGCTGACATTGGTCCCCCAGCCCTCCTGGCAATTCCGTGAGCTACCCTGCGTTCTCTAAATAGAGTCTCTTGCAGAGTTAGCCTCTGTTGCTTACTACTAAGGATGCTGGCTGATCCACCCATTTTGTTGTCTTTTAAAACTGCTCTTGAGACCTAAACCTTTGTCAACTTCAGTCTTCTGATTTACTCTTCCAGAT
This sequence comes from Lepilemur ruficaudatus, assembly GCA_963574885.1. Taxonomy (NCBI): domain Eukaryota; kingdom Metazoa; phylum Chordata; class Mammalia; order Primates; family Lepilemuridae; genus Lepilemur; species Lepilemur ruficaudatus. The sequence continues at coordinate 7,271 of CAUYRT010088304.1, forward strand.
TTGCACTGTTGTTTTGCATGCCTAGAATTTATGCTAATTAATTCATCTTTGGTACATGTCCATTAAAAATATATATTATTTTTTCTTCAAGAATAACATATGCTTACTATAAACATATTTGGAAAATACAGAGAAGCTCAAAGAAGCAAATTTAAAATCATCATTAAAACCGTCACCAGAGACAACCATTATGAATGTTTTGTTACATGACTTTCAATTTTTTCCTATATGCACACATGTTTTTTATACATTTGGATCTTGCTGTACATGCTGTTTTATAACTCCTCTCACTTTTTTTCATTCCAACAATAGAAGTAAACATTTCCCCGTCAAAATATATTCCAAAATGTGGTTTGCAATAGGGACATTGCTTCATTGCTTCCAGCAAATGAAGTGCTAGAATTTATTCAACTAACCCCTGATATTTGACATGCAGGTTGATTCAAATTGCTCACTATTATAAATAACGCCATCAACTTCTGATTCAAAAATGGCACATTTTGAATTGGTTAGCAATTCCTACTATATAGCCTCTCCAAATTCTCAAAAATTCCTTCATTCAACAGATATTTCTTGAGTGTCTATCATGTGTCATGCACTGTTTTAATTGCTGAGGATAAAGAAATGAACAAAATAGATAAGAACTGCTACCTTCATTGTAGCTGACATTTTAGCGGGGTGAATAGTAATAATACCACATGTCAATAATATACACACAGACATACCACACACTAATAATATACTACTAATAAAATAATAATGCCGGCAGCTGCCACTTACTAAATGTTTGCCATGAGCCAGACATATGCTAAACCCTTTCTGTGCAGTTAATCCTCAGACCCTATTATCACCTCTGTTTTTCAGAAAAGGCCACTGATACTTTAACTTACTCCCACCCCACCACTGGTGCAGGCAGACCTGGTGTTGAACCAGTTAAATCTGACCCTTCCCCAAAGCCTGTGATTTAACTGGTGGGTGCAAGAGGAAGATGTCACCTCCTGGAACAGTGGAATCCCAGGTGAGGGTCTGTTTTACTGAAGGAAGTGAAGCAGGATCTGTGTTTATTAAGCTTCATTTTAGCCGTGGACTGAGAAGGAATGCGACACTGCTCTGATGGGACCCCCACAGGCAATTTTCCTTCTACCTGTTGACAAATATCAGATCATATTTTGTCCACAAGTGAATTAAGAGAAGAAAACCAGCATAAAATGTATGATTGGGACCCAGAGGAAGAGCAAACCGGTGAAAACCATCCACTGCCAGATCAGCAGGAAAATGTCAGGAAACTTTTTGCATCCACCATAGGGTACAAGAAGCCATGGCCTTTCTGAAACATGAAATCATTAGGAGAAAACAGACTCAGAGAAAAAGACAATGAACTGATAGAAATGAAATAGCATTAAAAGGGTGATGAAGAAGGATTGTAAGGAAACTAAAAACAAAAGCAGAGTAAAATTCATAACTCCCTCACAAAGGGCAAAACTGATGCTACCAAAAATAAAATAAAATCAGACAATATCACATATTGTTGAAGACCTAGAACAACTGCAACTCTTTCACATTCCTTATGGGAAAGAATTTGACAATATCCACCCCAACTGAAGATGCACATACCCTATGACCAGGCAATTCCACTCCCAGCCAGATACTCTAGGACAATGATTTCAAACTTTATTGAACATTAGCATTTCATGCTTTTTCAAATCCAGATGCCCAAGTTGGAACCTATACCAATTAAATCAGAATGTCTTGGGGGTATGAGCCATGTATCAGCGTTTTTAAAGATCCCCAATGTGTAGCGAAGTGTGGGATGACTGCTCTAGAGAAATCTTCGCGTGTGTGCACTGGATAATGTCTACTAGAATGTTTACAGCAACATTGTTTGTAATTGCAAGAAACCAGAAATTTCCCAATGTCCATGGGCAGAATTGATACAGTGTGGTGCATTTATACAATGAAATATTAAACCACAGTGAAAAGGAATTAACTGCAGGCATACCCATCAACAAGGATGAATCTCATAAACATAAATGGGGTAGAGGCAATTCACAGGAAACATGTACAATTTGATTTCATTCACATAAGGGGACATTTTGTATAACTAAGCATCACTAATCATCAGGGAAATGCAAATCAAAACCACAATGAGATATCATCTTACCCCAGTTCAAATGGCTATTTTCAAAAAGAAAAAAAAAAACACCAAAAACCAAAAAACAAATGCTGACAAGGATGCAGAGAAAGAGCAATGCTCATACATTGTTTTTGGGAATGAAAAGTAGCACAGCCACTATGGAAAACAATGTAGAGGCTTTTCAAAAAACTTAAAATAGAAATACCATACAATCCAGCAATCCCACTACAGGGTATATATCAAAAAGAAAGAAAGTTAGTACATTGAAGTGATATCTGCATTCCGTGTTTATTGCAGTGCTATTCACAATAGCAAAAATATGGAATCAACCTAAGTGTCCATCCATGGAGAGTTGGATAAAGAAAATGTGATATATGTACACAATGGGATATTATTCAGCCATAGAAAGAATGAAAGCTTGTCATTTGCAGCAGCAGGGATAGAACAGGAGAACATTATGTTAAGTGAAATAAGCTAAGCACAGAAAGACAAATATCGCATGTTCTCACCCGTGTGGGAGCTAAAAAAATGGATCTCATGGAGGTAGACAGCAGAATGGTGGTTACCAGACACTGAGAAGGGAAGGAGGAGGGGAAGGAAGAGAAGTTGGTTAAAGGGTACAAACACACAGTCAGACTGAAGGAATAAGTTCTAGTATTCAACAGTACAGTAGGGAAATTATAGCTAACGATAACATTATATATTTCAAATTAGCTAGAAGAGAAGAATTATAATGTTTTTAACACAAAGAAAAGGTAATTGTTTGAGGTAATGGATATTCTAATTGCCCTCACTTGACCATTACACATTGTATACATATATCAAAATATCAAATATATCCCCAAAATATGAACGATAGTATATCAGTAAAAAACACACACAAAAAAAGACAAAAAATAACAATTGCTGGTGAGGATATGGAGAAAAGGGAGCTCTCTTACTGTTGGTAAGAATGTAAAGTAGTAGAGCCATTATGGAAAATGGTATGGAGGTTCCTTGAAAAACTAAAAATAGAACTACTATATGATCAAGCAATCCCACCACTGGGTATTTATCCAGAAGAAAGAAAATTAGTATATCAAAGACACCCCCACGTTTATAGCAGCACTATTCAAAATTGGTAAAATATGGAATCAACCTAAGTGTCCATCCACAGATGAATGGAGTTGGCATGGTGGCTCATGCCTGTAGCACCAGCTACTCCAGAGGCTGAGGAAGGAGGATCCCTTGAGCCCAGGAGGCTGCAGTGAGCTATTCTAGCCTGGGCGACAGAGCAAGACCCTGTCTCTAAGAAAACAGAAAAAAACCCAAACCAGATGAATGGATAAATGTGGCAAATATGTGCAATGAAATACTATATAAATTTAAAAAAGAAGGAAATCCTGTCATTTGTGGCAACATGGCTGAGCCTGGAGGACATTAGTTTAAGCAAAATAAATCAGGCACAGAAAGGCAAATATCATCACATGTTCTCACTCACGTAGGAACCGAAAGAAAATTGAGATCCTGGAAGCAAAGAGTAGACTGTGGTCATGAGAGGCTGGGAAGGCTAGTGGGGAGGGGAGGATAGCGAGAGGTTGGTTAATTGATACAAAATTAGAGCCAGGTAGGAAGAAAGAGTTGTGTTCCACAGCACTGTAGGATAACTATAGTTAGCTATAATTTATTGTATGTTTTCAAAAAGGTAGAAGAGAAGATTTTGAATGTTCAGAACAAAAATGATGTAGAATGTTTGAGGTGATGGATATGTGAGTTACCCTGATTTGATCCTTGCACATTTTATACCCTCTGTGTCCCATAATATGTACAATTATTACATGTTAACTAAAACTAACAGGAAAAAATAAATGGATAAATAATACATTGTATAATGGTACCTACATCATATATTTGTTGGTACACTAAAAAGAATTGCAAAGATCTACCCAAAAGAGCATAAGACATTCTATAATAAAAACATCTGCAACCAAATGTTTATGGCAGCACAATTCACTATTGTTAGATTGTGGAAACAACCCAAGTGCCCATCAATTCATGAGTGGATTATTAAAATTTGGTAGATGTTTACAATGGAATATTACCCAATTTTAAGAAATGACAGTGAGCTAGCACCGCTTATATTATCCTGGATTAAGCTTGAGCCCAGTATTCGAAGTGAGGTGACACAAGACCGGAAGAATGGGCCCCACATGTACTCGCCATCAAATTGGTACTGATTGATTAACACTTTGGTGCTCAAAGAGTGGTGGTGTTCACTAGGGATTCGGGGGGTGGGGGTAGACCCACATCTGAGGGATGCAGTGAGCACTGTGGAGGGGAGGGGAATGCTTGAAATGTAGTTGGGGAAGGGAATTAGGGGTCTCAATAGGGGGGAGGAAATCTTCTAAAACTGATTTATGTGAATAGCTGTACCACTTGGTAAATTTACTAATAATCATTTAATTGTGCACTTAAAATGGAGTAATGGCATGGTATGTTAATTATACTTCAGTAAAGAAATGCAAAGGAATGATAGCCACAAAATTCAAGATTGTGACTACCATTGGGGACGAGGGGCTTCTAAGATGCTAGTATTATTTGATTTCTTTAATTGATGGTAGTAACTTATACCTTAGATACATATGTTGTAAATATTATTTTGTCTATTTTAATTATTTAATTAAACATTGAAAAAAGGATTTTAAAAGTTTAAAAAGGTGAAGATTCATGCATAGAGACCTACTTGAAAAATTCTTCCAATATCCAAAGAAAAAGGAAAAAGAAATAAAAATACAAAGCAAGAAAAGTATAGCTATGGAGAACAAAGAATGCCCACGATTACACATACTCTGATTACAATGGAAAAAACCCACATTTTAAAATTCCTACCTCTTAAAAATTAATGTATGTAATCTGAAATGTAGATAAACACTTTGTGAGCCAGACATCATAAAGAAATATACTGCTAAGGCTGAACTACAAACAAAGGTAGAACAACATCAAGGTTATTGGGTAAATGTGTTGGGGTAAAGTGGTTTTAGCTAACCCTTTGCTCATGGCCTTGACTATTTCCTTAAGTAAATTCTTGGAAGTAGAATTACTAACACATAATAGAAGTTCCATAAATAATTGTTAAGTGCATGAATGAACATAGAAAATTCTGTAAAAGTATATACCACAGTGTTGTCAGAGCTCACCTTTGAATGGTGGACTGAACAAAAGATGAGTTATTTCTGCTTTTTTTACTTTTCTGTGTTATTTTCCTTTTCTACAATTAATACATGTTACTTACATTATAGCAGAAACAAAATGTGATTTTATAAATACAACATCAGGAGTAATTGTAGCAAACCCTTAAGACACTTCCTGGGTCTTCCCTGGAAAAGCTCATGCTCAGTGAAAACAGCTTAGCTAAGTTCTAAAAGACGAAGCTAAAAAGGACCTCTCTACACCCAGGCTAGATTCTCACAATCTGGACCTCAGTAGTAGCCAGTGCCTCTGACCTCCAGCATCTCCACCTCCGGTTATCCATGTCGTTGTGTCATCCCATTCCACACCAAAGCACGGGGGTCTGCGAGACTAAGAGAATATGGCAGAAGCGATGGTATGTCACTTCCGAGACTGAGTTATACAAGACAATGTGGCTTGCATTTGGATTACCTTCTCTCTCTCACATCAGCTGTTCTGGGGGAAGCCAGTTGCCATGCTGTCACAGGCCCACGGAGAGGCCCCTGGAGCAAGGAGCTGAAGCCTCCTGCCAACAGCAATGCGTGCACCATCTTGGAAGTGAACCTCCCAGTCCCAGTCAAACTTTCAGGTGATGCAGCCTCAGCTCAGATCCTGACTGTAGTCTTGAGCCAGAACCACCCTGTTTGGCCATACCTGGATTCCAGACCCTCAAAATCTGTATGAGATAATAAAAATGTGTTGCTTTAGCTGCTAAGTCTCGGGGTAATTTGCTCTGCCAAAAATAGATAACCACCTAAACTCAGTTAGTTGCTTTTTAGCACCAGGAAGAGGCAAGGAAAAAGAGGGGAGGATGGAATGGATGAGGGTATCATCTTTGAGAGACAGCAGAGATCCTTAGGAAGTTATTATTTCTTCAATCATCCCCCTAACTTCCATGCAATATGAGGACTCTTGGCCTGTGCCTCAAAGTTGGGGGACCCCAAGGGAAGTGCCTGTAAAGTAGAGAGTGACCATGGAACCAGGGGCACATATCCACTCTTGTTCTGGAATTACACAATGACAGTTGTCAACTCACAAAGGGGCCCAGCATGAAGCTTGTGTAAGTGGCTGTGGGCCGGCCCCTCTGGGCACAATGAGCATTAGAGTCCATCCTCTGGGACATCCTAGGTAAAGGGAGGCTGGCCCCGGAGAGCCATGCCTGTTGAAAAAGGAGGGGAGTCTCTTGCTGGGGGTTAGGATGGCTGCAGTTCTGAAAACTTGGCTACCAGCCTTTGAGAGTCCATGGGCCTAGGACCTCGGACAGAGACACAACACCTGAGCCATCACCTGTGCCAAGCACCAAATCACAGAAGACTGCTACGTGGGACATCCCCCAGGTAGAGCCAGACAAGTGCAAAGCAACTGAATAATCCTGAGGACCTAGTCAGGCAGAGAAACAGCCTGACAAAGAAGGGAGAGGCCTTCCTTGTCCGCTTCCCACAGGGACCCGTGGAGCAGGCAGGAGGGACTGCAAGGAGAGAGGGAAGGGGCACAGAGGACAAGGCTCAGAGTGGGGTTCTCAATCAGACGGTGATGAAGGATAAAAATATCTGAATGTCACGAAACGTTTACTCGAAATGGAACTATTTTAAACTGGAAGTGAATGGACAGGGCTGATATTTATAAGATTGGGCTAACTTCGGTTTTTCCGCTGTTCTGCACGAAGCGGGATGTTTTAGCAAAAAGGAAGTGAGTTACAAAAACAAAGCAACCTTCTTTTTGACTCATGGCTAAATGGGGCCGGTACAATTAAGGCTGTTAAATAAATAAGCAATGAGCTGCGTACTCTACCTCCTCTTGCGTGGAAGCTGACCGGAGTCCCCGGTACAGCCAGTGACGCTCTTCAAGATCTTTCCCAATCACAAAGGCAGATATTAACATTTTTTAATTGTTTAAGAATCTCCTACCCTTGCAAATATTATTCCTTCTCAGACTCTGGACCACCTATATCCAATGAAACTTTCTGTGATGATGGAAATGTCCTATATCTGCGCTGTCCAGGACTATAGCCATTAGCCACACGTGGCTACTGAGAAACTGAATTTTAAAGTTTGTTTGATTTTAATGAAGGTATATGTAAATAGACACATATGACTAGTGCTACCGCATTGGACAATGCCATTCTAGATGGAATTTTACATTGTTCTTTCTACTGCATTTTTGGAAATCTAGGCTCCCAGTTGTGGTGTGCATCTTTTCCTGTTTGTTTGTTTTTGCAAACTCCAAAATGACAGGATCTCTTTGGCTCAAGCTTTCTGGGACTTCCACAGCACCCACCAAGTCTTCCCTAAGTGTCCTCAGGACCAAATGCAGACTAACATTTACAATATTGTTTACATCAGGAAAATTGGAGCACAGATTGGATATCTCTCAGTACTAAAGAATTACTAAAATTACGTACTGAAGTATTACAGAGAAAATGATATGATGTCTGCAATTTGCTTTAGATAATGGGTAGAGGAAACAAGATGGCTTGATGTGGTTAAAGCTGTGTGATGGGTTCGTTGGCGTCCTTTAGACTAGTCTACTTTACATGAGTATAAATGTTTTAATTTTAAAAAGTTAAGAGTTTTTCACAAAATGGGAAAGTGCTCATGTTATAAAATTAAGTGAAAGGAAAAAGCTACAAAATAATAAATAGACACTACACTGATGAATTCATACAAGTGGAAGGAAATACAGAGTGTGGTGTAGTGGTGGGAACCCAGATGGCTGAGTTCAAATCCTGGCTCTAACACCAACTTGGCTATATGATCTCGGGAATTTTTTTAGCTTTACTAAACTTGTCTTCTTATCTACAAAATGAGGATCATGCTGGAATGCACCTCTTACATTGCTATAGAGATTAAAAGAGCCTATTTATGAAATACTTAGCCAGCATCTGGCACCCACTACAAATCCAATCACTTATCTTTGGAAAATAGATTCATGAGTGGTTGATCTTGCACCACCCTGTTCTCCAATTTTCCACCAAAAGTGTGTCTTCCTAGATTTTAAAAAGAAAGAAAAAAGAACAGCTTATTCCATGGCTACTTCTGTGTTCTGAGAAACCGTTAGCAAAGTAAGTTAATAATTTATCAGATGTTCTAAACTTTAGCGTAACAAGAATTCTAGCTTAATTCTAGTTACTTGGAATTCCCCATGAAACTATTTCGTGGCTTTTGGGATATGTATTAGGAAAGCATCGTCCACACACTTCCTCTGGCATGGAGCCTGGACTGGGGTCTCGTATCTGTGATTGTCCCCATTATTTCTGACCTAAAAGCTCTCCATACCAATGGACAGACCACTTAGTACCTTCTGTGCAGAGAATGCTACACAATTTTGCCTTCCTGTTAGATATGTATCTTTTAAATAAAATATATCCTTCCACTGTAACTTTCCACTTATGACTCCGCTCCCAAACAGCAGTGATGCTTATGAAATCATAGTTTTCCTCCCTCAGTAACGTGAACATCTTGCCTTATCCATTCCCCCACAGCCTTTGCACTGGGAGACGGACATGTCAAGCCATAAATAGGGCTCTCGTCCAGTTGCCTCTATTTTTTCCTGAGACTAACTGGACACTATCTCTATCATCCTGTTTCTATATCACAAAGAATGTTTTTCATTTTCTTCTCAACTATTAGTGGGCATGACAGTAATCAAACTGAAACTACACTAAACAATATACATGATAGGTAGATAGACTCACATAACTAAAAAGTCTGAGAGGTAGGGTTAGCTTCAGACACGGCTAAATCCAAGTGCTCTAATGTTTTCAAGAATTCTTCCCTCTCTTCTGAGTAGAGGATAGATGCTTTCCCTTCAAAAATAAAGAGGCTGTTAAAAGAAGATGACACATGAATGCTAAGCAGACAAAAACAATAGCTTTCCACTATGTGACCCATAAAAATCTTCTAAAATGTCCTCTGCTGCTATTGGGAAATCTCCTGCCTAACACATTCTTTTCTTCTCTGACTTGGTGGTACTCTCCTGTCCTTTGTCAATAGCCTCATATTTTAGTATCTTGGGCTCTGGCCCAGGAAATGAAATCCTCTTCAACACCATCAGCAGTGCCAGCTGCTCGCGCCCAATATCCTCTTTTCTCCTCCAAAGTCACAGCCATCATCTGGATGAAAAGATGGAACACCGCCTGTGTCACCAAATCCTCCAATGTCTTTCTCAGAACTTTAAAACTTCCAGAGACATATTTCAGATTTCTTTTGATTGCACCATTTACCTGCATGATTCAGGAGAAGTAGGCAATGGCTGAAGACTCCATCCCATCCCATCCAGAAACACGGTGCCCCTCCAAGCATGCCACACCTGGCCTCAGGAAGGAGTCACCGCATTCTGGGAATGCACAAGGGTTTGGTGTTATTTTTCCCAGCTGTCTGTGGCTGCTACTTCATTAAGTCTGTATTATAATACCTAGCATGGTGCTGAGGACACGCTAGATGTTCAATGATACATGTCCTGTTTCCATTTTGCCCTTTCCAAGTGCTCTTAAAAAACAAAACAATCCCCAAATTTAAGGAAAAACAAAAAAACTAAGCTGAAGGTGGGATCAGGAAGGGAACACTGGGGACTGTTTTTGTAACGTGTTTTTCAAGCTAGATGGCGGAAGTATGAGTGTTCATGGTATTATTAGCTAGCCTTCTGAAAGACTCTGTAAGTTTAAAAATTTTCAGGTTGTCTTAGTCCATTTTGTGTTGCTATAAAAGAATGCCTGAGGCTGGGTAATTTATAAAGAAAAGAGGTTAATTTGGCTCACAGTTCTGCAGGATGTACAAGAATCATGATGCCAGCATCTGCTCTCCTTCTGGTGAGGGCTTCTGTGCAGTGTCAAAACATGGCAGACAAGGTCAAAGGGGAAACAGACACATAAGAAGAGGGCAAACCTGAGGGGCATCCTAGCTTTATAACAACTCATTCTCGAGACAACTAATCCTTTCTCCCAAAACAATCCAGTCTCATGAGAGCGAGAACTCACTCACTACCTCCAGACTAGCACCAAGCCATTCAAGAGGGATCCATGACCCAAACACCTCCCATAAGGCCCCACCTCCAACACTGGGGATTAAATTTCAACATGAGATTTGGAGGGGACAAATATCCAAACCATAGCACAGGACACAACCCAAGCTGAAAAATCAAAGAGCTAATCTCATCGTGTCAGTCCCCAGCTTATTTTCCCACAGCCCAAACGATGGCATCCAAGCTCCTTGTCACACACAAAGTTCTTTGTGATGTGACCCAGTCTTCCTTCTTCCCACATGGCATGGACTAAATGTCTGTGTCCTCCCAAAATTCGTATGTTGAAGCCCTAATGCACAATGCGATGGTACTTGGAGGTGGGGCCTTTGGGAGATAATTTGGTTTAGATGAGGTCATGAGGGTGGGGTCCTCATGATGGGATTAGTGCCCTTATAAGAGGAGGAGACAACAGAGCCCTCTCTTGCTCTCTCTCTCTCTCTCTCTCTCTCTCTCTCTCATCTCTCTCTCATTCTCCCTCTTTTCCTCCCTCCACAATGTGAGGAGGAGTCAGCAAAAAGGCAACCATCTACAGGCCAAGAGGAGATCCCTCACCAGGAAGGAAATATGTCTGCACCTTGGTTTTGGACTTCCAGAAATAAATGTCTGTTGTTTAAGCCACCCAGTCTATGGTGCTTTGTTATGACAGCTATGACAACCTGAGCTAAGACACCACTCTCTTTCCCACAGCCACCACTTCATGCATCCTGAACCACTTTGCCAGTTTCCTGAACGAGCCACGTTCTCCTCGGTCTGGGTACTTTGAAGTCTGTCTTCTTTCCCCGCTTTTCACATAGCTAACTCCTCTTTACTCATTGTATTTGATCAAGCAGGTAAACAAAAAGATCCCATGATGCAGTGGCTTAAAGAATGTAAGTTTCTTTCTCACCGATGTAGCAGTTCTGAGAGGTGCAGCCCAGGTGAGTCGGAAGCTTGTCATGGGAATACAGAAACTCAGGTTCCTTCCAGTCACTGCAGCCACCATCTAGGTTCTCAGGGTCACTTGCATGATTGAAGCTGGCTCACCACCGCATGTGGATGGCAATCTGCAGAAAGGAGGAAGAGAGGTTAGAGGAGGCATATTGGATGTTTTGAGGTCTGAACCCAGAAGAGGCCCACATTGTTTCCACTCATCCTATTGGTGAGAACTTAGTCACATGATCACAACTGACTGCTAGGGATGCTGGGAAATGTAGTCCCTACTTAGGCAGCCTTCTATAATAGAACTTCCTGCAGTTCTATTATAATGGAAAAATGAATTTTAACAAACAACTGAAGGTCAGGCCTTGATTCCTTTGAACAGCCTTCTCTACCTCTGACCTCTATGTCTGGGTTAGATGTCCCTCTTGCAAGCACTTAGTAGACTACATACCAGCTATCTCTGTAGTGGCTTATTTTCCCAGCTTCATACATTCCCTGCCCTGACTAGAGTGGGAGCACATTGGGTGTAGCTCTGTATCAATGCTTGGCATTTACTAGACATTAAACACATTTTGAGTAAAAGTATGGAGGATTGGCCACACACTAATTTGCAGAGCCCAGTGCAGAATTAAAATGCAGGGTCTCTTGTTCAAAGATGAAAATTTTAAGATGGTGAAACCAAGCATGGGGTTCTTCAGAGTGCAGGGTTTCTGCACCTGCACAAGTCACATACCCACCCAGGAAGCCAGCCCTGGAAGTATGAGTAAATAAATGAGTTGTGCTTAATAACCTGAATTATCCTCCATAAGAAAAACAACATATCTGTTGTGTATGCATGCAATGAGTGAAGATGAATCAAATCATGCTTGTAAATATTTGAGTAGTAAATCTTCACTGTCCCACAGGCTAAACTTAATAGAGGGCATCTCAACAGTGAGGGCATTTCCCATTTCCCACTGCCTTGTCCTGGGCAGGGTGGGACACCATAGCTGGTGGCTACTAGCTCCTTAATAATTCAGAAATGTGGGGTCTTGCCTTCCTCCTGCCTCCTACAGGGTCCTTCTTGCAGCGAGCCATTGACGAAGCAGTCATCATCATAGTAATTTTCCTACAGTCTCAGAGACTCTCAGGGTTGTGAAGACCTTAGGAATTGTTGCCAGACAGTTCTCCAGCATCTGCTCAAACACCTCCAGCGACAAGGAGCTTCCTACCTCCCCAGGCAGCTCCTTCTGTTTCTGACAGCTCTGCGGATGGAGTTCTTCCTCACATTGAGCCAAAATCTACTTCCTCGTGACTTCCCCCGCTGGCTGAGAGCCACGCAGGGGAATTGCAATACCGCTGCTGGGCCCTTTGGGCGTCTGAGGAGCACTAATGTTCGCCGGAAAGCAGTGGATGCCAACGGAGCAGCAGAAGTGGAACATGGGCCACAGATTTATTGTGTTTGGCCCAGGCAAAGTTAAATCTTCTTCTTTTTCTTTCTTTCTTTTTTTTTTTTTTTTTGGATTGGTTACCAATATTGAAAAATCTGTAGAGTTCATATAAATATAGAATTCGAGCCTCTAAAACTTGGAAGCTCTGGCAATACTGGCCTCATAATCCCACCATCCTACTTGCTACTGACAACAGCAAAAAATGGATATTGGGTGTGCAACTGCCCCTTTCCACCACAGCCCACTGCTTCAGCCACTTGATATCCATGCATACTCATTTAACTCAATGTCAGAACCCTTACACTGGTGAATATGTTGATGTCCCTGGCTTTTAAATCGGCTTCAGGGGAGAGTTGTTCAATTAGGGACTCCCCTTTTACCTTTTCTTCTTCCTGCTCAGAATGCAGACGTGTTGACTGGCACTCTAGCAACTACGTTGAGACCATGACAACCTGCAGGATGGAAGCCATATGTAGGAACATTGAAACAAACAGACAGTAGGATCCTGGGTCAATAGATTATAGAATTGCCATATCGGCTCTACCTGCCTCTGAACTTCTTTTGCTTAAAATAAATAAGAAAAAGCAAGAAAGCCAAATATATCAAGCTTAAGCCACTCTTATTTTAGATAGTTGTTATTAGCAACTAAAAGCAGTTTCTACCTGGTACATAATTTTTTTTGTCATTGCTTTTTCATAAATTAAATTTTTATTATGGAAAAGTCTCAACATATACAAACAGACAGACTATATCCACACGCAAAATAATTAGTTGGGACCCTTACTTCATATCATATACAAAATGAACACAAACTAGATCACAGACCTCTATACAAGAGTGAAAACTATAAGATTCTTAGAAGAAAACATGAGAGTATATCTTCATGATGCCAACATGACAATGATTTCTTTCATTCTATTTTTTTTTCTTTTTTGAGACAGCTCTGTTGTCCAGGTTGGAGTGCAGTGGCAAGATCATAGCTCATTGCAGCCTCAAATTCCTGAACTCAAGCCATCCTCCTGCCTCAGCCTCTGGAACTACAGGTGCTCACCATGACACCCAGCTAATTTTTCTATTTTTAGTAGAGACAGGGTCTCGCTTTTGCTCAGGCTGGGCTCAAACTCCTCAGCT
>CAUYRT010088306.1:0-15244 GCA_963574885.1 Lepilemur ruficaudatus
AGGCTGAGGCAGGAGGATCGCTTGAGCCCAGGAGTTTGAGGTTGCTGTGAGCTAGGCTGACGCCACGGCACTGTAGCCCGGGCAACAGAGTGAGACTCTGTCTCAAAAAAAAAAAAAAAATGCTACGGAGAATCAAAGCCCTAGCAGGTTGGTACCCAGTAGCTGGGATCTTCTTCCCATTTCCCCGTGACACAGATAGACTCTGGAGTCAGGGGCTCTGGCATTCTGAGTAACGCAGCAATGTCACTCTGCACAGAAGTGAGCTCCAAAAGCCACAGTGTGTCCACACAGAGGCATCCAGGCTGCACAGAAAACACCAGGACTGTAGCCGGGCCTGGGTCTGTCACCCACTGGGTGACCCTGGGACACTGCATTGTTGACCCAGGACATCAGTTTTCTCATTTGAAATCGATCAGGATAAGGGGTAACGACTGGTGACCCTGACTCCTAGTGATACAGTGAGATTTAAAGGGGGCAACAAGCGGAAAAGACCATCCAGGAAACCGGACGCTAGTTGAGGCTGCCTTCATTATTTCTCACACCCCATGAAGGATTGGAATGCCCGACTCAGTCATTAAATCCTTCTGGAGAGATCTAAGTTGAAGACCTGGTGCCACACCGTTCTTTGGAGAAATGACCCCACCTCTCTGAGCCTCAGTCTCCTTAAGAATAAAACAGGGAAAGGAGGGGATGCACGGGAGGGCATGGTGAGTGCATCGTGGCTACTCTCTCCAGGAACAGCGCCAGGATCAGACAAGACAAGGAGGTCCCTGCAAGGACGAGGTAGGGGCTGCTGCTTTGTAGGCAGAATGGTTTCAGCGTAATGCAGCTGGCTAAGGGGCTGCCCTATTCCTACTTTACCAGCCTAAATGCTATTTCACGTTGTCAGTGACTCATCTCCTCGCTCTCTCAATTAATTTTAAATTTTGCTCTATCGTCATAAAGTAATGAGGGCTTATTTTAGAAAATGTGAAAAAACCAAGTCATTAATTATTCTATAATTGGAGAGCTCATCCGACCAAGTTTACCGGTTATCTTCCATGAGTCCAGCTCTCTGCGCCGTAGTAGAACCCAACATTCAAATGGAGCTGACATTCAGACACGTAGAGACAGCCAACAGACAAATAAACCAGGAAACATTCGTTGGTAATAAACGCTGCGGTGAAAATAAAACAGAGCAATGTGACACAGCCCCAGCTACTCTTGCTGGAGTCGTTAGAACAGGCTTCCCTGAGAGGGGTGATGTTCCGGCTGAGACCTGAATGGAAAGAAGCAAATCGTACAGAGATCCAGGCAAGTATTAATAGTGCTGGAGGCAGGGGGAGCAGCCAGGGCCAAAGTCCTGAAAGGGAAAGAGTGCGACACATCTGAGAAGCAGACCGATGTCCCTGTGTCCGGACTGTAAGGAGTGTAGGACCCATGATGTGGAAGGGGGTTGCGGGGACCAGACCGCAGGAGGCCTCATAGGCTTTTGCAAGAGGCTTGCGCGTTGCTCCGTGTGAATGACAGGCCGCGGGCCGCTGGAAGCTCACATGCCTGTGAGTCCCTACCACAGAGGCAGAAGTCGAAGCAGAGGCCCCCCACCCCTGCCCCCAGTGGAGAAGAGCTCCCGCAGTCCAGCAGGAGACGAGCTGGAACGGAGGAGGGGACAGGTGGGCAGGCTGGACGTGTCTCGGAACAGTCCGCGGGGCTTGGCGGTGGGTTGGATGTGGGGTCCAGGGAACACGGGCCATCTGCAGTGATTCCCGGTCTTGACCTCAGCAACGGACTGACCGGGTGACTGGGGGAGGCATGGGCTGGGGCGGGGGGACGAACGAGGGGAGCTGGGAAAAGGAATCGGGGGTCTGTTTTGGCACCGTTACTTTCAAGATGCCATTAAACATCCGAGCGGGGACTCTAGAGTGCCACTGACGGCGCATCGAGCTCAAGGATACGCAGAGACCAGAGCCAGGAAACCGGCCGTCATTCCCACGTGTCTGACTGAGATCACCAAGGCAGAGAGGATGCATGAGAAGAGGAGGACCCAAAATAGAGCCATGTGGCGCTCAACTTGGAGGGTTTGGGAAGAGAAGGAGGTGCCGAAAAGGAGACCGGAAAGGAGCTGCCTGAGAAGTGGGAGGAAACCCAGGCGAGTGTGGACTGGCAGAAGCCGGGAGGAGGTGTTCCGGAAGGACTGAGTCAGGCGCTTCGGGAGGCTGGCAGGACCGACAGAGGGAAGCAAGCAGAGGTCACTGGTGGCCTGGATCAGCTGGACGCTCCCAGCCGTACTGAGATGAGCATCTGAGATCACAGGACGGCCACAGACACAGGCCATGAACGTGGTGTTGGGACTCCTGGCACTTTTCCTGCTGAGCCACTGGGGAGGAAAGTGGCCCCAGGAGAGCCCTGTGTGCTCGGCACCATCAACCCGTGGCCCTCCCCGTCCCTCCTTCCTCCCCAGCCCTCCTTCCTCCCTGGGGGACTCTGACATTTTCCCAGCCTGTGGGGCAGAGGCAGGCTGACTCAGATTGAAAGGATTACTTATTTCTGACTGATGTCGTATTTTGTGCAGAATTCTGGAAGGCTTTCTTAATTGCTGTTCATTTATTTTAAAAGGCAAACTAGTGTGGGTATTTCTGAGCATGCATGGCTCTGGCATCCTGTGTTTCTGTTTGTGATCTCCCAACAGCGTCCAGCGATCCTTCAAAGCTGTAAATAACGCTGGGAGGTCAATGCTAAGAAGTTATTTACTTTGGGAAACATGAGAGCTGAGCTTCATGGAAATATTAAATATATAAATGCTGCTCTTGGAAGTTAGATTTTTTTTGTGATAATGAAAGAGTTTGTTTCTGCTTTATTATACGATTTTGAGAAACCCAGAACCCATCAAAGTTATTTGCATTAACTAAGATTATTAATATTATGCATTGAATCATACTTTCTGAGAATTAAAAAAAATCCCGCAGAAGTAGAAAAAAGGGCTTGTTCTGTAGTCATGGTGACAAGTAGCCACAGGAGCAGATTTTAAACTGGTGCAATTGATCCGCACCAGCTTGCCTCGGTGAACCTGCTTTTGCAAGGCAACCAGTTTGTGTTCAGCTCACTTGTCTTTGAGGGCAGCTGACCAAGAACAACCAAGCTCAAGTGACCACAGCTCCACAGATGGTGTTAACCACTCCCCACTTCTCAGGCCCGACAACCCCCGAGCTCCCTGCTTCCCAAAACTCTGCACAAGATCAGCAACTGAGGCACTGTCTGACCAGCACGCTGCCACTTACCACGGGAAGCAGCAAATGCAACTTTGTCTTTTTGTGGCAGGCATCGAATGATGGTTTCACCATCGTGCGCATTCTCTGTCTCATGTCTACGTGTTGGGAGGATCGGCCAATCTATTAGTTCATCAAACCCGTCACTGTGCTTGGCACTGGTGATGCAAAGGAAAACAGGACATGGTCCGTGTACTAGTGGAACTCTCAGGCCCGGAAACACATGCCTAGAACGTGGTGTCATTGTCAATACCAGAAGAATACGACAAGGTCTACAGAAGCCCAGATGAGGAGGTGCACTTGGTTTTGGAGAAGAAGGCCAGAGAAGCATCCCAAAGGTGATGTTTAGGTTAGTGTTTCCGTAATAGGTAGGATTTTTCCAGATAAAGACAAGAGAGGGGGCATTGTAGGCAGAGGGCAAACATGGGCAGAAACACGGGGACATCTAAACAGATTTAGATACGTAGAGAATTACGGAGAACACGAGCCTTCTGGAGGAGGAGAGAGGAACAAAAGGGACCAGCTTGACAAGGGCCTGGCACACAGCTGGTGCTCAGTAAGTGTTTTGAGCAATAAACGCAGGAGTCAGAGTAATCGATTTCAAAACCACTTTTCCTGGAAGAGCGCGCCCAGAAGCAACACATGGCTGCCTAACACGTCCCCACGAATTTCACTCCGCGGAGGTGGTGGCTGCTTTGCGGTGGGCTCTTCACAGACGTGAGGGGCTTGGACGCATCCGCCCGATCTGGGAACATTTGTCATATCTGGTGACGGTGGTGAAGGCAGGAAGCCTGCCCAAAAACAAGTCCCGTGGTTATTTTAAGCCTGTCTGTGTCGTCATTGTGATGATGAGAGGGAGCTGGAAAGCTGAAAGAAACCACTTGCAATTCTTTGCAAAAAGCAACGTGGTATGAGGATCTTAGATCAAGCAGGGAACAGAACGCGGGGTTGTGGAGGCGAGCACACCTGAGCTTTGGTCCTGGCTAGCCGTTTCGTCTCTTTGAGCCTCAGTTTCCTCATCTGCAAAACAGAAGTCATGTTATCTTCCTCAGAGGACTGCTGCTGTGTGGATTCAGTGGGTGGCAGGGAAGACGCTCCTCCTTTTCCTCTTCTCTCTTTCCGAATACAGAGAGTCCCAGATTTACGATGATTCAACTTATGATTTTCTGACTTTAAGACAGCGGGAAGGCCATGCGGAAGAATGAAACAGGACCCCATCTCTCACTACATACAAAAATTAATGCAAGAAGGATAAAGAATTTAAAAGTATGGCATGAAATCATAAAAATTCTATAAGAAAACATCGGAAAAACTTTTCTAGACAACAGCCTAGGCAAAGAATTAATGACTGAGGCTCCAAAGGCAAATACAGGAATGACAAAAATAAAGAAATGGGACCTAATTACATTGAAAAAGCCCTAGACAGCAAAGGAAATAATCAACAGAATAAATAGACAACCTACAGAATGGGAGAAAATATTGCAAACTTTACATCTAGTAGAGGGCTAATATCCAGAATCTACAAAACACCCAATGAATCAGGGGAAAAAAATTAAAAAGTGGGCAAAAGACATGAACAGAAGTTTTTCAAAAGAAGACAGACAAATGGCCAACAAACATGAAAAAATTCTCAGCATAATTAATCATCAAGGAAATGCAAATTAAAACCACAATGAAATACCACCTTACCCCTGTCAGAATGGCCATTATTAAAAAGTCAAAAAAACAGTACATGCTGGCATGGCTGCAGGGAAAAAGACGTGCTTCTACACTGTTGGTGGGACTGCAGATTAGAGTAATCGCTATGGAAAACAGTGTGGAGATTCCTCAGAGAAATAAATGTACTTAGACATCCAGCAATCCCACTAACTATCTATCCAAAGAAAAAGAAGTCATTTTATCAAAAAGGTTCCTGCACTCAAATGTTTATAGCAGCACAATTCACAAGTGCAAAGATGTGGAAACAACCAAAATGCCCATCAATACATGAGTGGATTAATAAAATGTGGTACATGTATACCATGGAGTACTACTCAGCCACAAAAAACGATTGTGATCTAGCACCTCTTATATTATCGTGGGTAGAGATTGAGCCCATCCTTTGAAGTGAGATATCACAAGGATGGAAAAGCATGCACCACATGTACTCGCCATCAGATTGGTACTAACTGACCAATACTAGGTGCTCACGTGGTAGTAATACTCACTGCGTGCTGGTCAGGTAGCAGGGCTGAAGGGGGTCAGGGGTAAACCCACAGCTAATGGAAGCAGGGTACACTGGATGGGGGAAGAACATGCTTGTAGCCCTGGCTTGGACAAGGCAAACACATTTCATGTAACCAAAATGTTTGTACCCCCATAATATTCTGAATTAATAATAATGATAATAAAAACCTCTTTGCACAATTCTTGACCTGAAGTAGGTGCTAAACTAACCATTCGAGCAATGTTGTCTGGAAGGCATGATAACTTACAGAGATGTTTATGTCTGTTCCTGTGATTCTCCTCCAGGAACTACCTTCTGGACCATGGTTTTCCAGAACCAACGTTCATTAAAGGCGTTAAACAAGAGGGCGGGAGATTGGGCAGTGCCTCTGCAGGCCGGGTGGGAGACAAGGAGGGTCCCTGGCACACCAAGCACATCAGGGCCAGCAGCACAGGGATGCTGGTGGCACCCAGGAGGAGCAGGAACTCACAGGTCAGTGGCATCGGATCTGTACAGGACCCAGCAGTGATGGAGGTTAAATCTCCCACCAACCATGTGGATGGATGTTCCAAGCCAGACTGCATTTGGCTTGAAGAAAATAAAGAAGTGTCACTTTCTTCCTGGCTGCGTGGAACAGGGGACGGTGGCGGGTGGAGAGGTAGAGTAGGCAATGGAAGCTGTTCTTTGCCATTTGCAGGAAAAGCCCCGAGTGATGTTAAGGAGAACTAGAAAAGCTTGGCCCTGTGAGAAGCTAGGAGGAGAGAACGGATGGTCTACGCAGTAAAACGAAGGAGGAAGGATGGGATACATGAAGAAGTCACATCTCCAGGACTGCGCTTGTGTCAGTGTCCTGCTGACTGCAATGGTGTTTGGCTCAGAGGTTGTTTTTCATAAACAAACAAAATAAAACAGAACACTCAAGCATTGGCCAAACGAGATTCATCACAAGACAGGCACTGCAACTGAACCAGGGATCTCTCACTCTGCTTCTCTCTTCACTCTCATTCTGCAGATTTCTCTGCAAACCTGCAGCCTCTGTCTGCCCATCAGTGCAGAAGGTCCCAAAGAGCTGCCTCTGCCTGGCAACCTCAGCCCCAGGTAAGAACACATGACCTTGAGTGTCCAGCATCAGCTGCCCTCTGACCCAAGTCTCCAATTCCCAATTCCCAGGGAAGAACCTGATTGGCTAGATTCAGCCAATGGAGTGCATCTCCTGGGTCAGCTGTCCGCCTTGGTCCAACCAGCTGTGGCCCTGCACTATGAACCATGGCTACCAAGGAACAGTTTACGGAGGAAGGTGCTTTAAGCTGAATTCAGCAGCCACCTGTCCCAGGCATCTGTGTCACCTGCCCCTCCTCCCTTTCACTCAGTGTGCACCTACACGCCTTTTAAGCCTCTGCATGAACCAGCCTCCACATCCCACTGGGGGAATCAGCTCCTGCCTCCTGAGAGCGCCTTCCTGAGAGCCACCCAGCAGGTAGACAGAGCTCTGTGATGATAACCACATCCTCATTGCAATTTTTTATTTACATGACTGTCTTGGTTCATGCATCTCCAGAGGGGGGCTCTTATCTCCAGAATCTAGCGAGGGCAAATAAATGCAGACTGAAAACATGAAGACATGAATCGACTGTCAGTTTTACATTCTTTGAATGTATCTTAGCCCTCCTTGGAGACCTTCGAGGGACATACGTTATTGCCCAGAAAGATGAAAGGGCTTATCTCTGCACACAGCCTAACAGAGAGGGGATAAGGGCTTGAACCCAGGTCTGGCAATCCCAGACCTCTTAACAAAACCATTAAGCCCAGTCTTCTCCGCTGTAGACTTTGTCACAATCTCTCTGTTTTATAACTTCTGAGAG
The DNA here is from genome assembly GCA_963574885.1 of Lepilemur ruficaudatus. Lineage (NCBI taxonomy): Eukaryota > Metazoa > Chordata > Mammalia > Primates > Lepilemuridae > Lepilemur > Lepilemur ruficaudatus. The sequence continues at coordinate 7,314 of CAUYRT010088306.1, forward strand.
ATTTGTTTGAAGAACACTATTTGCCTTTTAAGGGGGTGTGGGAGAAATAATTAGTACTTATTCATTGTCTGGAAATGGCAGGTTATAAAATGTAGCAATCGAGCTCAGTCTTCACTTTTTGATCTTTTATGGAACATGAAATGCTACTCTGCAATCATAGTAGAAAGGCTTTTCTTTGTCTGTTTTTTTTTTAAGCGTATTTGAGCCCCTGTTAAACTCCTTCACCAAACGAGCGTTTGCCAAATGACTGCCCTGTGCCCCGCCCAGTGCTGTGAGCTGGTGACGAGCATGAAAGACAGACTGGACCAGAGCCTAGTGGAGCCTGAACTTTGGCTTTATGGCATTTGCCAAGATTTTAAGCTGTAAATTGTTTTTGTGATTGTCATGTTACTTACTACCTCTCCCATCAAACTGGATGTCACAAGGAATGGGACCTTGTTCACCACTGTCGCCCCTGCCTGGCACAGGTCACCCTCCAGGAGCTCACAGATGACTGCTGTCATGCAGGGAGTCTCGTGCTCCACCAGAGGGATGCGGTGCACAGCGGCCGTGGGTCCCAGGGAAGAGGGAATCAAACCATGTAAGTAGAGAAAGAAGGAAGAACCTGGGAAAGTTTCTCAGAGGAGGTAGGTATTGGAATATGACCTTAAAGAAGGAGCAAGAATATTTTTTTCTTGTAGGCAGACATACTCTAGGATGACTTCCCATTGCCCCCACCTCCTGGTATCCATACTTGGGGTTCTTCTTGCCTCAAGAGCCACATCAGCAGCGTTGGTCTTCCTGGCATGGGGCCGGCATCTCTCCTGGACAGGGTGTTGCCTGCAGCCTCTGAGACAGCCTAGACGACCCCCCTCCTGGCATCCACTCTTGTGTAAGTCCCCGGGCGTAGGCTAGGTGTCATGACTCACTTATGAATCCACTGCGTCAAAAATGACGGATGTCATTTCTGAGACTAAGCTACAGAAAGACTGTGGCTTCCAGCGTGAATGGTCTCTTTTGCTCTCTTAGTCACTTGCTCTCAGGAGACCAGCTGCCCGGTGGAGAGGCCCAGCCTTGAGGAAGCTTCAGCCGAGAGATGACGAGGAACTGAGTGTTGGAGACTTGGTTTGAATCTTGAATCTAATCAGGCTCTAACTCCAACCAGCTTCTCATCTTTCGAGTTACCGTTTTCTTGCACCCAGGGGTGTTCGAATTGGGCTTTCTGTCACCGGCATCTAGAACATTCAAGATGAACAGGAACAGCATGAGCACCCTGTAGCCACACATCCTGGTGTTCAAGACCGTTTATTCCAGATAAAGTGGAGGACAAAGGACAAGCATCCCCTTCTATGTGCCCTTCTTTTGATGATCAGTCTGGGAAAAGAGCCTCACATCCATTGTGAGATAGATTTTTGGGAAGGATCTGAACCCAGAAACGCTGCTTCTGTTCACCGCATGTTGAAGTTCTAACCATTTTCCTCCGAGTTAACCCTCGAACCCTGACCTCGTGCATCCAGAGGTCAGAAGAAGCCTCCCGGCACTTTAGGTCTGAGGCCACCGAAAACGTACTCAAGACCTGTACAGCTCTAAACCTCTTGCACATTTCTGTCCCTTTGCACCACTGTGCTGTAGGTTTGCAATGCCTTTGCTTCCTCTCCTCTGTCAAAAGCCCCATTCATTTCTCAAGATCAATTTCCCGTGTTGCCTTCTCCAGGAAGCCTTCCTTCTTGCCCCCAGGCAAAAATGTGTTGCTCCTCCCTCTGTTCCCAAGAAACTCGGAACACTCTCTTCTTGTCCTTATTGTATATTATAGATTCCTGTGTGTGCCTTGCCTCCTCCACCAGACTATGAGCTCCCTCAGGGCAGGGTCCCTGCATCATCCCTCTTCGGGACTCCAGCTGTCAGATCTTGGGATGAAGTAGCCACTGAGTAAATATTGGTTAAATTATATTGAGAAAAAAAAGGAGCAGAGAGATTCTTCCACAGGAGTTTTCTGTTTTTAAGACAGTCTGTGCTCTGGCTGCCAGGGTCCCTGCAGGAGGACGTTTGTCTCCCAGAACTGTAGGATCCCAGTTATCTCACGGCATCTTGATTCAGAACAATTTTTAGTAACAGTAGACAACTTTCCTTTCAACCTTAAGGCTCCAGAAAAACAAAATGGGACAAATTAATGCATGCGTGGCGAGTTCAGAGTGAAAGATTGGAGTTAAGTATCCTTCTCTGGATGTCTTAAGTGGGTTTTATTGTCACTTAGTTCCGAGGTAAATGTGTTGCATTATTCCAAAAGCATGTTTCAAGAACCCTACCAGTTTTAGCTGAAATGATTAAAATCAAATCACAGATCATTATCCCCTTTATTACATTTGCTAGATATTCAAAATACGGACAATGGAAATCTAAACGGATCTGAGATTTTTCCTGTCTCATCATTGCCTGCATCCACTCATCCATCCATCTTCCTATTGAGTGTTTACTACGCGGCAGATTTTTATAAAGCAAACTCCTCCCCCGATATTCTAATGTCTCTAAATTCCTCCTGTAGGCAACGTTTCAAACGGCATTGCCAGGGGACAGTTGACGTGGGTACGGTTATTTTGACAACATAGTTATTATCACATTGCAGCGTGACCTTCCTCAGCCGGGGCCTCGTAAAATTCCCGCTTCCTCAGTTCAGGATTTGGAGCCAATAGCTATGACCTCTGATGAGGCAATACTGAAAATTTAACGGTTCACAACTCACTTCGCCAGTTGCTGCTCAGACACATTTCCATGATTGTTTCAGTTAAACTTCCAAATCCCCTAACGCCTCTGTTAGCACATAGCATCCTGTCTTTCGTCTTCCTGACAGTCTCCAACTGCCTGAAAACTCTACAGACTTAGAGGTCTCCTTCTCCTCCTCTTTTCAAAAGCCAGCGTGATATCAACACATAAATCAAAGCCAGAAGCAGAGAGAACTGGAGAGTCTGACCGGTCCAGTTACAGCTACGGCTGTGTCTTTCGTTCCTGCTTCTGGTGTCACTGTTGAACTCTAGGCCTGGGCAGCCTTGCTCCTCCGAGTGCGGGTCACACACGGTGGCATCAGCATGCCTGGACGGTTGCTAGAAACGCAGAGTCTCGGCTCCCTCTCAGACCTACGGAGAAAGGCTCTGCATCGTAACAGGATCCCAAAGTGGTTCACAGGCACAGTCTGAGCAGCGCTGGTCCTGGGACTACACATCCATTACTGTATCGTGTCCTAGTGGCCCCAGATCCCTGACAGTGTCACAGTGGTGCCTGCATTGATGGTCTCCACGGCTACCGCTCCCTTAGGGCTCACTCACAAGCTCTGTTTCCACTGCACCAGAGCCACTGAGGCTGAGTAGGGCTTTCCAACAATAGCTTGCTTGTTACGCTTCAGACGTCACTCAGCAAACACCTGCACAGGTCTCCTGCCCTATGGGCAACCCCTGGAGATATGAGCATGACAGTGGATCATCCCTGCTGCTAGCTTGGTCCAAGCCACTACTGTCTCTCATTCCTATTGGTTCTGAATCCCACAGGAGCTGTGCAGGTCCCCATCTTTCCAGAGCCACATACTGGATCCTATGGAAAATTAAGGGAGATGATTATATTAATTATAATGATAATAGTTGTCACTTTAATTCAAACAACCCCTTGAACCCCTATGAAACAGGTATTTTTATCCCCAAAATAAACCCTTTGAAACCCTGCAGAATAGGTACTTTTATCCTCATTGTATAAGTACACCAGCAGTGCAAGAGACCACAGTAACACACGCGACTGTGGCTGTGGAGGGGCCTAAGGACAGAAGGACGTGGAGCTGCAGCCAGAGCCGGGAGAGCAGATGTCTCCAAGGGCCGGGGACAGTGCCAGGAAGACCACCGGAGATCTGCAGAGATCGCATGTCAAGAGTCGCTCCAGGCAGGGCGCGGTGGCTCACACCTGTAACCCTAGCACTCTGGGAGGCCGAGGCAGGAGGATCGCTTGAGCTCAGGAGTTCGAGACCAGTCTGAGCAAGAGCGAGACCCCATCTCTACTAAAATTGGAAAGAAATTAGCCAAACACCTAAAAAAAATAAATAAAAATGAATAAAATTTAAAAAACAGCCCACAAGCCTTTGTAACTATCTTACAGGATCCCTCCTGAATCTGAATTAAGAACCCCAAAGTAAGATTAATTTGTACAGTTTTTATTGATGCTATTGTTTAGGGAGAAGCATTATTTTTGTTGAACATTTCTTAGTTGTTGTCCAGTGAGCCCCGTTTTCTCTGCCTCCCTCCTTCACACAGCCCAAATCCTGAATTTCATTCAAGATCCAATTAAAACCTAACCTCCTCCCTAACATTTTCTGTTTTGGAATTTCTACACACTTGCGTTAGAGCTGCAATCGAACTACTTACTCTCTTGTCACGGTCCATGTTTTGCCTTTTCTTGTCTTTCTACAAAATTCTATCCTATAGGCTCCTGTGGAAAGGATCCAACCTTGAACCTCGATAGAAATCGCACGTGACGGAAACCAACTTAACCTGGCTTCAGGAGAAAAGGAAACGTATTGGCTCACGGAACAGGAAAGTCCGTGCACGGTCAGGCGTCAGACAGGGTCAGTCCAGATGTCTGCATTGACCGCGACACCAAGACTCACTCTCTCTCTCTCTCCCTCTCTCTCTCTCTCTCTCCTCTCTCTCTCTTTCTCTGTCTGCCTCCTCCCTCCTACAGTGACCAATGGCCCTGGTTTGCCTGGATTATGGGATTCCAGGGACATAGCGGAGTTCTCAGTGCTAAAACTGAGACAATGCAGGAAAACCAGGACAGGTTGGCTTTCTGCTCTCCACCTTGTGGTTCTCTTTTCCTCTGTGCCGGTTCCATCTTTATCTGAATCTCCATTGTGTGTTCTGGCATCTCAAGGCTTCAGAGTAGCCCTACAACTAACAATTCCAATCTGTGGGGGGGAATATCTTTCACAACAGTTCAACAAAATATCAGAACCGTCTCGCAGACCTGCTGTGTTTCACAGAACCAATTCCCAGGGCCACCTGAAATGTGAGACACTAGCATGGGGCAAACGCTCATCTCTAGGGCTGAGTTTTGGGATCAGTCTCACCAAAATCAGCAGACCGCGGATGAAGAAGACACGAGTCCTTGGGGAAAAATCAAATTGCTCTTATCGGAAGAAAAGAGAATGAATGTGGGCAGCAAAAACGAAGTCCACTGCAAGAAGTGACAAGGCAGACCACCAGATCTTGGTATCACACAGACCTGGGTTCAAATCCCAAATCTATCAATTCCAGGCTGGGTGACTCCACTGAACAATCCATGGTAGTGAGAAGCTCTCAGAGGTGTTATGAGGCTTAAAAGCATAAAGTGTTGGAGGCAACCAGCAAAGAGCAGGTGCTTGGCTGAGGTTCTGCTTGTCACACTTGCCTGGAAATAAACAGCTTTAACCAGGCATCCCCGGGGCAGAACCCAAGGGCATCTTCCTAATGTATAATTGAATAGGAAATATTTTTTCTGTCTTAAAGCAAGTGTGATACTGGAGTTATTTTGAAAGCATTAGCATTTAACACTTCTATTCACACCGAGATCCTGGGGCTAAAATGAATAATCTCATTTTAAAAAAAAAACAGAGATAGAATATGAGAACATCAATTTTGCTGAAAAGCATTTTACTTTCCCCAAGATATTTAATGAGACCAATCCTCTATTCTAAACTGATCGGTCCTTCATACAAGGTTTCCGATCTCAAAATCAGGAAAGTTGTCTAGAGCTGGCCCCATGAAAACTTTGTAAGAATATGTGTGAAAGATAGACATTAAATATCCAATTCTTTTTGCAATCCACTTTGTACTTGAGATTTAAGCTCTTATTGAGGAGAGAAGCATAAGAAATAGCCTATCCACCAGCTGGAGCAAGAGCGAGACTCCGTCTCAACAACAAAAAAAAAAATAGAAAGAAATTAATTGACCAACTAAAAATATATAGAAAAAATTAGCCGGGCATGGTGGCACACGCCTGTAGTCGCAGCTACTCGGGAGGCTGAGGCAGGAGGATTGCTGGAGCCCAGGAGTTTGAGGTTGCTGTGAGCTAGGCTGACGCCACAGCACTCTAGCCTGGGGAGCATAGTGAGACTCTGTCCCCATTCACCAAAAAAAAAAAAAAAAAGAAGAAGAAGAAGTGGTCTCAGAAGCCGGAGTCACGAGCAACAGCAACCGGCCGCGAGACAGTGGGTGCACCTCTCCCGGCTGCCTCTCCCGGCTGCGGTCTTCACCGTGTCTTCCAGTCTTGGAGCTGAGCTCCCTCCCATCTGCGAGCTAGATCTGAGGGCTCCCCAGCCCCTGCAGAGGGAGAGAAGGGGAGAAGCGTGGACAGTTGGGACCGTTGTCGGTCCCTGGGTGAGAGGAGTCTGCTACACTCCCAGGAGGAAGGGAGGGAAGGCGAGGCGGTGCCTCGACGGAGACGCTGTCTGTGTCTCGTGTCTGTCGTGAGCGTCACGTGTGGATCCCACACAGACCTCAGGGCTCCTCGTTGGCCTCTGAGGAGTGTGACGAGCACATGCTTCGAGGGCAGCTGGCCAGGGCTCGAAGGCAAGCGTCACCGCTTACAAGCTCTGTGACCCCAGAGAGTTTATTTTCTCTGAGCCTCATGGAGCTCTTCTTGTGGAAGTCACATCATGATCCCCACCTCACCGGTCTGTTCCAAGGTCGGGCACCAAACCAGAGCGGCGGCCGTGCCGGGCACGCGGTGGGGAATGGAGAGAGTGGCCAGTGAGGACGGGGAGTGAGCCGCGGGTGGCGTGACCGGTGCCTGCGAGAGAGTGCCGTGTGCAGGGAGGTCAGCGGTGGGGATTTGAAGGTGGGGAGACCTGTTAAGGGCCATTTTTTGTCTTCCTGGTGTGAGCAAGGGGCGGAAAGGCAGACTGGGGCTTCTCAGAGACGTGAGAGACACGCAGCCTCTTTCTGGCCCCATCCTCTTATCTGTTCTGGGGCTGTCACCCTGCAGACTCTGAGGACAGGCCACGGTGGACCCCCACAGTCCTGCCTTGCTGTGTGCAGCTTTGAGACAGAAACATTCACCATGTCTGAGCTTGATTTATTCATCTTCAAAATGGGGATGAAAACTCCTAGCTTGGAGTGTCATTAAAAGGATAAGAAACCCTGTTGATGAAGCGCTAAGCTGTGGGCCCCGCAGCCACAGGCAGCCAGCGTGAGAGCCACATGGACGAGCGGAGTAAACTCGTCTGACTGAATACAGATTGGACCCCTTCCAATCTCCTTCGCTTGGGTAATAGCAATAAATGTTCATGCTTCTGTAGAATCTTGCATTTTTCAAAGTCATCTCTCTTGATTTATCTGAGCACTCACCCTTCAAAGTAACCAAGGGAGGCTTAGCAGTGATTTTCAGAACGAATTTTTAAATAGCTTAGGATATTTCCAGAGTTTTTCAAAAAGACTCCAGTAGGACCTGTCCCTACTTCTCACGACAATAAAAATTTCCTACAATCCTAGAACTTCACTGTGGTCTTTCAGAACTTCCTGTGTTTGCATGTGCTGTTCCTTCGTGGAATTCCCTTTCCTGCTCTCTCCTTTATCCATCGACTGCCCACGACGGTTCTCCACACACACACTGTGAGCAAAATCAGGCAGTACTGGGGCCCCAGCTCCGCCTCATTGCTGGCTATGGGGCCCTGGGCAAGTTTCCCAGCTTCTTCTGTCTCTGTCTCTTCACCTGTAAAATGTCAAAAATAATAATCGTACCTACCTCCCATTCTTCTTCTTCTTCTTTTTTTTTTTTTGAGACAGATTCTCACTCTGTTGCCTGGGCTAGAGTGCCATGGCTTTAGCCTAGCTCACAGCAACCTCAAACTCCTGGGCTCAAGCGATCCTTCTGCCTCAGCCTCCCAAGTAGCTGGGACTACAGGCATGTGCCACCATGCCCGGCTAATTTTTTCTATATAT
>CAUYRT010088311.1:0-65303 GCA_963574885.1 Lepilemur ruficaudatus
GTAGATACAGTTGCAGCACTATGTATGTACTCTATGGACTACTTTGACAGAGTAGATTTTTAAATGTAACAAGATAAGTCAACTTGAGTGGTAATATATTTTGGGAAATCAGCTCACTATAAATTGTGACTGTAAACATTACACTGTAAATGTTTTGTAGTTTTCCCCCAATAAAAAAGAAAAAAAAAAAGGGAAAGCAAAATAAAGACATTTCCAAATAAATAAGAAAACAAATATTAGCTGACTCATCTTACAAGAAATACTAAAGGAAGTGGTTTAGACTGAAGGCAAGTCTCTTCAGATAATAATTTAAAAACCACACAAAAAGTAAAAGAATATCAGAGAAGGTAATTATGTAACTATAAATGACAGTATAAATGCATATTTCTTCACCCTTTTTAATTTAAAAAGCGATGATATAAAACAACATGTATATAATTATATTCAGGGGCCTATAATATAAATTTATCATATTTAATAATATCAGTACAAAGGATAAAGATGATATCCAAAGAGTATTGGGGTAAGAAAATGATGTCATATGGTAATTTAAAGAAACAAATGAAGAGAACAAGAAATGGAAAATAAGAAGTTTAAGATGAAACTATATAATATTTGTTCTTTTTTTCTCAGCTTTTTAAATAGATATAAACTTACATTTAGTTAATATTATAACAATAAATTCTTAGGTTTATAATGTCTACATATGTAATATATATAACAATATCACAAAAGGGGAAGATGGGAATAGAATTACACAAGTCTAACATTTCTACACATCACTGAAATTCAGTTAATATTAATTTGAAGTAGATTCTCATTAAGACATATGGTAAGCACAAAAACAATCACTAAAAAAGCACTCAAAATCTAGTGAAAGACATATTAATGTAATTAAAATATTATGGTAGAAAATATTCATTAAATGCAAAAGAAAGCAGAAAAGGTGAAATAGAGAAAACAAGACATGGAATGTAAAAAAAAACTAAACATAAAGTTTCAGATGTACAGCCAATTGTATAAATAATAATAGTATCAAATGTGACTAGGTTAAATAATCTAATAAAAAGGTATATATTATTAGACTGAGTTACATAAAACAAGATCTAACATACTGTCTACAGGAGATAAAATTTAGATTAAAAGATTCGAGTTAAGTATAAAAGGATGAAAAATATGTATCATGTAAACAGTAACTAAAAGAAAGTTGGATTGCCTATGTGAATATCAGACAAAATTAATATTATTATAAAAATATTATTCAAGATAAAGAGGGATATTTTATAATGATAAAAGGATTAATCTACCAAGAAGATATAACTATGAACATATGTATACCTAAAAACAGAACTGCAAAATACAAAAAGCAAAATCTGACTGATTGAAGGGAGAAATAGACAATTCAACAATAATAGAGACTTCAATACCCCACTTGAATAATTAATATTAATAGAATGACTAGGCAGAAGCTCAACAAGAAAATAGAAGACTTTAACAACACTCTAAGTCAAGTAGACCCAACAGATAACTATAGTACATTCCACTCAACAATAGCAAAATAATCATTCTTTTCAATTACACATACAACATTCTCCAACATAGACCACATACTAGTCATAAAACAAGCATCAATCAATTTTAAACATTGAGATCATATAAAGTATGTTCTTCACCACAATTGGGTAAAATTAAAAAACAACAAGAGAAAAAAATTGGGAAACCATAAATCTGAAGAAACAAAACTATACTTCTAAATAACACATAGGTCAATGAAGTAATCATACAAAAATACTTAAAGATTAATAAAAATGAAGGCACAATACATTAAAACTTATGTGATGCAGTAAAATCAGCATTTAGATAGAAATATAGAGCTGTAAATGCCTATATTATAAGATCTTAAATTAATAACATAACCTCCCTCCTAAGATGCTAGAAAAGATGAACTAAACTCAAGCAAGCATAACTAAGAACATAATAAAGATTTAAGTACAAATTAATAAAATAAGATATAAAAAGGAAATAGGGAAAACCAACAAAACCAAACGTTTCTTTGATAAGACAAAGAGTATTGATAAAATTTTACATAGACTGAACAAGCAAAAAGAAAATACTCAAATTATGAAATTCAGTAATAAAAGGAGATATTATTACAAAATATACCCAAGATTAAAAGGCTTCCTAGGGAATATTATGAATAACTATATGTTAACAAATTAGATAACCTAGAAGAAATTGACAAATACCTAGAAAAACACAAACTAGTAAAACTAACATAAAATATTAACTAATATACCTATAAAAAATAAAGAGACTGAATTAATAGTAATTAAAAACATAACCACAAAGAAAAGCTCAGCCCATGTCTTTATTAATGAATGCTACCAAATTTTTAAAAGATTAATACCAACTGTCACAAACTATTACCAAAAATATAACAGAAACAATTACCTCTCAACTCATTCTATGAGATCAATGTTACCCTAACATCTAAAGGAGAGGACATTATAAGGTGACGGGGATACTAAATGTGATTATCTCTTATGATTATACACACAAAAATTCTTAACAAAATACTAGTAAGTTAAATCCACCAATATAAAAAGAATTATATACTATCACTAATGGAATTTATCCTAGGAATGCAAGGTTTTTTAAAACACCTTGAAATAAATTAATGTAGTACACTGTATCAACAGAATAAATGACAAAAAACAATTGAACATCTCAAAAGGCACAGAAAAAGAACTGAACAAAATTCAACATCTCTTCATGAAGAAAACATTAAATAAAAACAAATATAAAGAAACATTCTGAACCAAATAAAGAATATTTACAAAAAAATAAGTTAATTCCATGCTTAATAGAGGAAAACTGAATACATTTCTCCTAAGATCAGGAACAACAGAGGGATGTTAATTCTCTCACTCTATTTAATGTTGTGCTGGAGACACTATCCAGAGAAATAAGGCAAGAAAATGATATCAAATTCAACTAGACTGAAAAAGAAGTAAAATTACCTTTATTGACAGATAACATGATCTTGCATTTAGAAAATCATAAAGATCCCACTAAAAAATTTTAAGACCTAATAAACAGTTCAGCAAGATTGCAAGATATAAGATCAATACACAAGATCAATTGTATTTCTGTATGTTTGCAATAAACAAACCAAAATTGAAATGAAGAAAACAAGTCTATTCGTAAAAGCATCATAAGGAAGAAAACACTTGCATATACACTTACCAAAGTGTATGCAAAATGTTCCTCTTAAAGCTACAAATAATTGTTGAAAGAAATTAAAGAAAAGCTAAATGATAAACTCAAAGAAATTCTATATTCATTAAGAGAATATTATTAAAATGGCAATATTCCCCAAATTTATCTATAGATTCAATGAAATACCTGTGAAAAATCCAAGCTGGCTTCTTTTTAGAAATTGACAAGTTTATTCTAATATCCATATGGTAATTCAAGTGACCTAGAATAACCAAAAAAAAAAAAAAAATAGAAGATCAAAACTGGTGAACACATATTTAAAGATTTCAAAACTTACTATAAAGCTAAAGTAATCAAAATAATATGTATTGACATAAGTATAAGCATATATGTCAATGAAATAGAATTAAAAACCCAATAAACTTGTAATTATGGTCAGTTGATTTCTGAAAAGGGTGCCAAGGCAAGTCAAAGAGAAAAAGAATGGTTTTTTCAACAAATAGTGCTTGAAAAATTGTATACATACATCAAAAAGAATCAAGTTAGATCTATTTCTTGTACCATACACAAAAATCTACTAAAAATGGATTATAGACCTAAATGTAAGATCTAAAACTATAAATCTTTTAGAAGAAAATACAGGCATATATCTTCACAACTTTTAATTAGGGAAAGTTTTCTTAAATATAACACCATAAGCATAATCAACAAAGAGGTAAAAAAAAACACATATTGCTTAAGAATTATTATGCTTCAAATGATACCACCTTAAGAAGGTGAAAAACCAACCCACAGAAAGGGAAAAAAGATATTTAAAAACCATATATCTGATGAAGGGAGGACTTGTATATAGAATATACAAAAACTCTTACAACTCAGTAATAAAAAGACAACCCAATTTTTTAAAATGAATAACGGATATGAGTAGATATTTCTCAAATATGATATACAAATGGCCAAAATCAAGTGACAAAATGCACAATGTCATTAGCCATAAGGGAAATGGTATTATTAAAATGGCAACATTCCCCAAATTGAGCAAATCAAAACCATATCTGATAGCACCTGTGTCATAGGTAATAAAAAAAGTGCGGAAAAATTGAAATCGTTGTATAATGCTGGTGAGAAACTAAAATAATGCAGTCACTTTGGAAAGCAGTCAGTAAATTTCTCTAATATTACGCATGGAGTTACCATCTGACCCAACAATTTCACCCCTATAATATCTCAAGATAAATGAAAATATATATTCACAGAAAAGTGTGTACACAAAAGTTTATAGCAACACTATTTATCATAGCCAAAAACTGGAAACAACCCACATGTCTACCAACTGATAAATGGGTAAAGAAAGCATGCAATATTCATAAAATAAAATACTGTTTGACAATAAAAAGAAATGGATACTGATACTGGCATACTTTATTTAATTGTAATTCACATTAGTGCACATCATAGACACTGCGATTTTTACAAGTGAAGGCTTTTGGAACCCTGCATCACGCTAGTCTATTGGCACCATTTTTCTGAAAGCATGTGCTCACTTCATGTCTCTGGGTCATATTTTGATAATTCTCACAATACTTCAAACCTTTTCATTATTATTATATCTTTTATGGTTATTTGTGATCAGTAATCATTAATATTACCATTGCAGTTGTTTTGGGACACTGTGAACAGCATCCATATAAAATTGCAAATTTACTCAACATATGTTGTGTGTGTTCTGACTGTTCAATGTACTGGCCATGCCCCCATCTCTTTCCCTCACTTTGGGCATCGCTATTCCTTGAAACACAACAATATTGAAATTAAGCCAATTAATAACCCTTAGTGACCTCTATGTGTTCAAGTGAAAAGAAGAGTCACACATCTATCACTTTAAATCAAAAGCAAGAAATGATTGAACTTAGTGAGGAAGACATGTTGAAAGCTGAGATAGGCTGAAAGCAAGGCCTCTTGCACCAAACAGTTAATCGAGTTCTGAATGCAAAGTAAAAGTTCTTGAAGGAAATTAAAGTGTGACTCCAGTGAACACATGAAAGAAAAAGGAAGCAAAACAGCCTTACTGCTGTTATGGAAAAGTTTGAGTGGTCTGGATAGAAGATCAAGCCAGCTATAATTCCTTTAAGCCAAAGCCTAGTCCAAAAAAATAGCTCTAACTCTTCAATTCTAGGAAGTGTGAGAGAAAAGAGAAAGCTGCAAAAGAAAAGTTTGAAGCTAGCAGAAGTTGGTCCATGAGGTTTAAGGAATGAAGCCCTATCCATAACATAAAAGTACAAGGTGAAGCAGCAAGTGTTGATGGAGAAACTACAGCAAGTTATCCAGAAGATCTAGCTAAGATCATTGATAAAGGTGGCTACACTAAGATTTTAAATATAGATTAAATAGCCTTATATTGGAAGAAAATGACATCTAGGTCTTTAATAGCTAAAGAAATGTTGACGTCTGTCTTCAGAAATCAAAAAGACAAGCTGACTCTCTATTTATGGGCTGATGTAGCTGATGAATTTGAGTTGAAGCCAATGCTTATTTAACATTCAAAAAATCCTAGGACCCTTAATAATTATGCTCAATCTATTTTCCTGTGCTCTATAAATGGAGTAACAAGGCCTGGATGATAGCATATCTCTTGACAGCATGGTTTACCAAATATTTTAAGTTCACTCTTGAGACTTACTGCTCAGGAAAAAAAAAAATCCTTTCAAAATATTGCTGCTCATAGACAACGCACCTGGTCACTGAAGAGTTCTAATGGAGATGCACAAGAAGACAAATGCTATTTTCATGCCCACTAACACAATATTCATTCTGCAGCCCATGAATCAAGGAGTAATTTCAATTTTCAAGTCTTATTATTTAAGAAATACACTTTGGAAAGCCATAGCTGCCATACATAGTGAGATTCCTCTGATGCCCAACAGCAATTGAAAACCTCTGAAAAGGATTCATCATTCCAGACACCATTAAGAACATTCATGATTCATGGAAAGAAGTCAAAATATCAACATAAAAAGGAGTATGGAAGTTGATTCCAAACTTCATGGATAACTTTGAGGGGCTTAAGACTTCAGTGGAGGAAATAACTGCAGATGTGGTGGAAATAGAAAGAGAACTAGAATTAAAAGTGGAGCCTGAAGATGTGACTGAATTGCTGCAATATCATAAAAACGTCTTAACTGATGAGGAGTTGCTTCTTACAATGAGCAAAGGAAGTGGTTTTTTGAGATGGGATCTACTAAGTAAACTGTAAACATTGTTGAAATGACAAAAAAAAAATAGAATATTCCATAAATGTAGTCGGTAAAGCAGTGGCATGATTTGATTGACTCCAACTTTGAAAGAAGTACTACTATGGGCAAAATGCTGTCAAACCGCATGGTATGCTATAGAGAAATTTTTTTTCTGAAAGGAAGAGTCAATGTGGCAAATTTTATTGTCTTATTTTAGGAAATTGACACAGCCACTCATCTTTCAGCAACCACCACTTCAATCAGTCAACATCCATCAGCATCAAGGCAAGACCTACCACCAGCAAAAAGATGACTACTCTCTGAAGGCTCAGATGATTGTTATCATTTTTTGGCAATAAAGTATGTTTAATTAAGGCATAGCCATTGTTTTTAGAGAAAACTCTATTGCATACTTAGTAGACTATGTTACAATGTAAACATAATTTTTATATGCACTGGGAAATTTTGTGTGACCTGCTTTATTGTAATATTCACTTTATTGCAGTTGTCTCAAATCGAACCTGCGACATCTCTGAGGTATGCTTATATATGTTACAACATGGATGATGATCAAAAACTTTTAAGTTGAGCAAGAAAACTCAGTCATAAAGAACCACATAATATGATTCCATTCTTACGAAATGGCCAGGATAGCAAATTCATAGACAAAGAAAGTAGGTTAGTGTTCACTTTGGGATACAGGGAGTCATTGGGAAGAAATGGGGGCCACGGCTAAAGGGTTTACTTCTGGGATGTTGAAACATTTTTAAATTGACTGTGGTGATGGTTGCATATATTAAAAATTATTAAATGTACATATTAAGTGGGTAGACCTTTTGATGTATGAATTATATCTTAATAAAGTTGTGAACAACAGAAAAAAAAAACTGAAACCACAGCATACATCTTTCTCTTGGGGCTATGGGTATGGAGAACTAAGGCTTTTACCAGGTCATAAATAATTATATTAGATCTACTTTTCAAATACAGCAAATATTAAACCCAATTCCTGTTCAAACTAATAAAAAAACCTTACCTTAATGCCCTTTTATCTCAGTTCCTAGTACCTAAGACATCATGTATGGATTTCAACAAAAAATTACAAGGCATGCTAAAAGGCAGAGGGAAAAAAAAAAAGTTCAAAGAGACGAAGTAAGCAACTGAACCAGACTCAGATATGGCAAGATTTTTGAATTATCAGACAGGGGGTTTAAAATGACTCTGACTCATATTAAGTACTGTAATTGAACAAACAGACAATATGCAAAAGGAGATTAGCTTTAATGGGTGCATCAGTAGACTAGACACAACCGAGAAAAGAATCAGTGAGCTTGAAGACAGGTCAATATAAACTTGCCGAACTGAAATGCAAAAAGAGAAAAAGAATAAAAAGGAAGAATAGAACATTCAAGAACTGTGGAACAATTTCAATAGTATAACATAGGCATAAATGGAATACCAGAGGAAGAAAGAGAAAAGTGTGGAGGAAATATAGGAAATATAATGGCCAATAATGGCCAAACCATGGCTCTAAACCAAGAATAAATGGACCCCCCCCAAAAAAATTACCTGAGTATATCCTACGCAAACTGGAGATAACCAAAGACAAAATTTTAAAAGAAGCCCAGAAGGTAGGGGCACACTCTGCCTGTGGAGAAGCAAGATTATGAATTACAGGGGAAAACAAGAGAGCAAGAAGAGAGTTGAGTGAAATATTTAAAGAGGTGAAAGAAAAAAAGGCAAAACACTATCCAGTGAAATTTCCTTCAGAAATGAAGGAGATAAAAATATTCTCAAGCAAAAACTGAAGAAATCCATTGCACAGGCCTACTCTACATGAACTGTTAAAAGAAGGTTTTCAGGTAGAAGTAAATTGTATCAGACTGAATCTTGGTTCTATACAAAGAAACAGGAACACAAAAAATTGACAAAATGAAGAAAAAACTTATTTTTTAAAATATTTAATTGCATTAAAAGATAACTGTGTGAAGTAAATACAGTATCTGTATACTGTGTTTTTAACATATGAAAAAATAAAATGTCTAACACAATAGCACAGAAAAGGAAGGAAGAAAATGGAAATACAATGTAGGAATTTACACATAAACCAGTATGATATTGTTTCAAGGTAGACTGATTAAATTAATATATATAGATGACAGATAGATATGGAACAACTAGAAAACAGCTAGTAAAATAGTAACTTTGGACCATATCAATAATCATATGAACTATGAATGCTATAAACAGACCAATTAAAAAACAGATTATGAGGAAGAATATAAAAGCAAGAATCAGCTTTCTGCCATCTATAAGAAACTCGCTTTAAATATAAAAATAGGTTAAGAATAAAAGGGTATAGAAAGATATACCATACAAACAACATTTAAAAAAAGTTGAAGTAGGAATTTATTGCCAGACTTTATTTATAATATGGCATATTATCAAGACTAAATAGGGACATTACAAAATGATAGAGTTGATTTTCTAAGAATACATAATAATCCTTAACATGCATATTCCATACAATATACCTTAAAAATAAAGAGAAAAATGACAGAACTGCAAGAAGAAATAAGCAAATCTATAATTACAGTTGCATGGTTCAATACTCTAAGTTATTGATATAATAAGTAAACAGAAAATCAGTAAGGATATAGAAGACTTCAGTAGCACTGTCAGCCAACTAAGCCTACTTGAACATTATAGAACAATCTACCCCAAAACAGCCGAATATATGCTTTTTCAAATGCATATATAATATACACCAAGATAGACCATATTCTGAGCCATAAAGCAAACTCTAATACATTTAAAAGAATAGAAATCCTATAAAGCCTTCTCTATCCATAATGGAATTAAATTAGAAATTAATAACAGTTGGAATATCCCCAAATATCTGGAAATTAAATAACACATTTGTAAGTAACTCATGGGTCAAAGAGAAAATAAAAATATTTTCAACTGAATATTAAAATATAATATCAAAATTTGTAGGATATGGCTAAAACAGTATTTAGAGGTAAAAGCATAAATATTAAGTGCTTAGATTACAGAAGAAAGATTTTAAATCAATAGCCTAAGCTTCTCCCTATAAAACAAGAAAATGGGGAGCAAATTAACACATGAGTTTATAGCATATAATTTAGTTTGAAGCTTATAGATTACAGAATAAAAGTCAATACTATACCTATACACCAGCAATGAAAAATTGGAATGTAGTATTTGTAAAAAAAAAAAAAAAAAAAAAAAAAAAATCATTTCTAATAGCACCAAAAAATGAAATAGGTAAATATCTAAAAAAAATATATATATAGGAGCAGGATCTATATAACAAAAATTACATACCACTAATGAAGGAAATCATTGTATTTATATTTGAATAAATAAAGAGTTATACTGTGTTTGAAGATTAGATGACAATATTTTTAAGGTATTAGTTCTCCACAATTTCCTCTATGGATTTAATGCAACCCACATCAAAAAGCTAGCAAGCTGATTTTTTTAAATATCAATAAACTGTTTCCAAAATTTCTCTGTAGGGGTAAATAAGTTAGAATATAGTTTAAAATATAATATTTATAATGGACTTAAAATTAGATAATCTACTCATTTATTGTATGTATTCAAAGGCAGTTAGATTTTAGCCAACCCTAAATGTTAAGCAATATGTGTGTGTACTTGTGTATGTGTATTTATAACTGTATAATTTTTGTAATTTTACAAGCCTCTATTTTTTGAAAAAACTTTTCCAAGCACAAAATTTCAGTTATGAATTTCAAATGTGACAGTTGATGTGATCCAATCCAAAAGATCAGATGCTATAAAATCAGAGTTTTTATATGATCAAAATTACCAATTTTTTATACTCAATAAACACATAAATTGGAGAAGCAACACTTCTATTCAAGTTTTCTTATGACATACAGTTGAGCCTCTGTATTCACAGGTTCTACATCTGCAGATTTAGCCAACCAAGGATTCAATGTGTTACAAAAATACAATAAAAAATACAGTATAACAGCTGTATACATGGCATTTATGTTGCATTCAGTATTATAAGTAATCTAGAGATGATTTGGCATGCATGGGAAGGTGTGCACAGGTTGTATGCAAATATTATGCCATTTTATGTAAGGGATGTGAGCAACCACAGATTTTAGCATGGGGTGGGGGTGTTCTGGAATCAATTCCCCACGGATCCTGAAGAAGAATTTTATTGGATGTTATAGGAAGTGCCTGGAATAATCTTTCTCCATCACCTTGGAGTTCTTTTGAGTTCCTAAAGAGTCACCTTAAACTGGAAGTCTTTTTTGAACTGTACTTGTATTATAATTCAGTTAGGATTCCTCAATCAGCAAGATCAAAATAACAAAGGTAGCTTAATATAGGAGTTTATTGTCTTAGAAGATATTAATTTCAAAGGTAGGTGGTCATTCCAAAATTGGTCCAGGGGCTCAAGGGTCTTAAAACTCAATTTGTTTCACAACTCTTGGCTTTCTTTTATGATCCCATGGATAACTATAGCACTTCCTCTAACAATTGCAATCCAAAGTAGGAAGAAAGGGATTGAGACAATTCTGCAATTGTTCATGCCCATATCCTTTTTCATCATGGAGGAAAGTCTTTCACAGAAATTTCCCCTCAAGTCTCATTACTCAGATCATTTTCCCACTTGTAAAGCATGGGAAAATAGAATCATTATAATTATTTATACTAATTCATCCTTAGGTATGTCTAAGGGCCATAATTCCCTGGGGAATTCCCTTGGGGAGTGTGTGTCTAAGGACCACACTCCCCAAAAACTTGGGTTATGGAAAAGTAATGTCAACAACAAAGAGATGGTAGGTAACCAGCACTGATTATCACTTACAATTACAAATTATAATCTTTGATTTTTTTTATTTCAGTATATTATAGAGGTACAAATATTTAGGTTACATATATTGCCTTTGCCCTAATAATCTTTGATTTTTATATATTCTTTCCTCTTTTCCCTCATATCATTTTGAGCACTGTTAAAATCAGGCACTATTTCCTGTCCTTTAAAGATCCGCAATACCTAATATGATGCTTGCCACATAGAAAGTGCTTAATACATATTTATTGACTATTAAATGGGTGAATGTGGCTAAATTGAGAATATATACATTGTACACATGTGCCAGTCAAGGTAACTTTCATCGTTAAACGTAGCTGAAGAATCATTTTCACAAAGGTCCATACCAGTGGATACCACAAAAGAAAAAAAATTCTTAAGTTTGCAAATAGAGAGTAACTTAATCTATTTTGAATAAACATTTTTCTTTAGGGCTTCTCTTCTTTTTCATATTTTTCCATCTGATGTGCCATCTAGAGGGAATGGGAAAAGTCCCAAAGATATTTCTAGGTTCTTTCTAGTCTCTGCTATAGGAAGGCTAATCTGGCCTTATTCTTGATACCAGAACATCTTCTCTATTAAGGTGAAAAAGATCCTTCCAGGTTCTTTTAGATAATGTGCTGTCAACCAAAGCTCTTGCCTGCCCTAGATCAGAAAAGGTCCTCAGCTCAGTGGTACCTCATTTTTACCCCAAGTGCCCTCTACTCACCTGGTACTTGTATCATCTGTGCCATCCTATGAGGGAAGCAGATGTTCTAGGTGGCTTCCCACACCATGCAGTCCTATAAAGTCACTCTGTGTCATCAATTTTTCTCAGCCCTTGGTCAACTACCATCTGAATGACATTATACTATAGCATATCAAATGTGAAGCTTAGCTAAGACACTTACATGTTTTTCCACGCTACATCCTGAGTATCAAGGCAAACACAACACATGTGCATGCATGCACACACACACACCACACCCACCGCCAACAACAATACAAGAACAACTTGAGATACTCCTTCTGAAGTTTGAGAAGAAGGGCATTTGAATAATACTCCCATGCACTGTTGGCCTCTGTTAACCTCTCTCTTTTCTGACTGTAGGATTTTTTCTTTTTTTCTCTGTGCTGGGAAATTCCCTTTCATCTGTTCCTATGGCTTATAATAAAACTTTATGTTTAGATCCCTCAAGTTTGTACTTAATATTTAGAGATGTTTAAAATTTAGAAGTTCCACTTAGTCTAAAAAGCATTATTACCTAGATCGTTAATTTATAGAACTTATCCCTCCTTTCTTTGAAACATTGGAACTCATTGATTCAGTCAATAAATTATAAAGCATCATAATTTTTAAAGACAATAAAAAATACATTTAAAAACTTTTCAAATATATTAAACCCATGAACAATGCTTGAATGAAAATGGTGCTCAATAGTGTGGGGTTAAAACCATAAGCAAGAAATAATCACTGCCCACAAAGACTTTACAATCCAATAATACAAATAAATTTAATATATCATCTAATAAAGGTCAGCGTATGAAGAGTGCTTTGGGAGTTCAGAAAAGGGATTAGTGCCATCTTTTTGTTATCTGTTCTTTTTTTTTTAATTTTAAAAAGAAAACATTTTATTATAGAAAATTTCAGACATGTATAGAACTAGAAAGAATACTGTAATAAACCCCATCATACCATCATCCAGCACTGACAGTTATCAACATTTTTTTTTCTTTTTTATTGGGGGAAAACTACAAAGCATTTACAGTACAATGTTTACAGTCATAATTTGTAGTGAGCTGATCTCCCAAAATATATTACCACTCAAGTTGACCTATCTTGTTACATTCAAAAATCTACTCTGTCAAAGTAGTCCATAGAGTACATACATACTGCTCCAACTGTATCTACGTACAACCAACACTCAAGTGTATAATTAAATGATTTTCAGTGAATTTACCAAGGTGTACAGTTAATCACATGAATCAATTTTTGAGGAATTCCTTTCCCCTATTGAGACCCCTAATTTTGATTATGATGACATTGGATAGATAGATTAATTCAGGGAAAACGAGTATCTTAACATTGTGTGTATCAAAATTTGTACATGGTATACATCTTTACTTCTGTAGAACTCTTTTAATTCATCTAAACAGTGTTTTGTTGGTTGTGTGAAGTCCTTCTACATCTTTTGTTAGACTTATTAATAGGTAATAGATGTTTTGTGATGCTATTATAAGCAATATTTTAAATTTATTTTCCAATTATTTGTTTATATTGCCTTTGTTTCCCACAATCTAAATTTCATGTATTAGCTCTAGGAGCTATATTTGTATTAGTTTACTAAGGCTGCCATGAAAACATACCACACACTGAGTGACTTCAACAAGGTAAATTTATTATCTCACAATTCTGGAGTCTGGAAGTCTAATATCAAGGCATTGGCAGGGCTGTTCTCCCTCTGAAGACACTAGGGAAGGATCTGCCCCAGGCCTCTCTCCTAGCATCTGGCAGTTTCTTGAGTTGTGGCTGCATAACTACAATTTCACATGACATTCTCTCTGTCTGAATGTCTGTGTCCAAATTTCCCCTTTTTATGCTAATACCACTGATATTGGACCAGAGGCCCAAACTACTCCAGTTCATCTTAACTAGTTACCTCTGCAGTGACCCTGTTTCCTAATCAGTTTACATGCTGTGGTACTGAAAGTTAAGTTTTCAATATTAATATTTAGGGGACATAATCTAACCCACAAAATTGTTTTTATCTAGATTTCAAAGGGCCATCTCTCTTTATAATCATGTCATTTTCCAGTAATGAAAGCTTCACATCTTCCTTTGTAACTCATGCCTTTTATTTCTTGTTCTCATCTTGTTATCTCCGGTTAAAAATTTTTGGTACGTTGTGCAGTAGAAGTGCTGAAACTGCATACAGCTGCATTCCTCCCTGTTTCAGAGGAAGACATTCAATATTTTACTGTTATGTTCTATTTTAGGTACGGCTTTTTCATAAATATCCTGTAACAGATTAATGAAATACTCTTCTATTGCCGATTTACTAAGATCTTTTACATTATTCAAATACTTATTCTTCATGTATTGCAAGGCTCATGTGATATTTGTACATTATCCTGTTATACTGGTATTTGTTAACTGCTAAACTAACTTTGCTTTCCAGGTAGGGTTAGATTCATTTGATTTTATATACGGCATTTACGCAAGCTGAGTTTGACTTGCCAATATGTACAGGATATTTGTGCCTATGTTCAAAAAGATAATCTGTCTCTAATTTTCTTATCTTTTAATGTTTTCATCAGGCTTTAGTATCAGAGCAATAATGGGACATGCAAAATGACTCAGAAAGGGATCTGGCCTCTTCTGTTTTATGAGTTTCTGTGTGATTGGAACGATTTCTTCCTTTAATCATTGGTAGAGTTTACCTTGAAGCCATCTGGGCCTGGAGTTTTGTTGGTGGGAAAGTTTTAATTAAAAAGCCAGTGTCTTCAATAGATATAAGGTTATTCAAATTTTTTTTGTTTCTTTGTTTCAATTTTGGTAGGATTTGTGTTTCAGGTAATTAGCCTTTCATTCAAGTCATTGTATTCATTGGCATAAAACACGTCATTCTAGCCCCTTACGTATTTTTTAATGATCTTAGGTTTGTAGAAATATCCCATTTTTTATTCAAGACACTGGAAAATTCTGTATCTCCCTCTCTGTCTTATTAATTCCTGATCAGTCTTACTAAGGGTTTATTAATTTTATTAAAATTTCAAAGACCAAATTTTGATGTTATTGATTTTCTCAATTGTTTCATCTGTTTTCTATTTTATTGCTTTAATCCTTTGTGGTTTTTATTTATTCTGATTATTTGTGTTTAATTTTCTCTTCTTTTTCTGCCTTCTTGAGTGGAAACATGGATCATTGATTTTAACCATTTTTATTTTCTAAGTAGATGCTTAGAAAAATTTCCTTCTAAGCATTGCTTTAGCTATAGTCTATATCTTTTTATTGTGGTAAGAACACTTACCATGAGATCTACCCTCTTAATAAATTTTTATGTGTACAATACAGTATTGTTAACTATAGGCACAATAATGTACATATGATCCTGAAACTATAATGTGTTTTCATTTTCAGTAAACTTAAAGTATTGCTATTTTCCATAAACTTAAAGTATTGCTATTTTCCATTATGAGTCCTTCCTTGTTCCCTGTTATTTAGAATTGTTATTTAATTTCCAAATATTTTAGTATTTTATGGATATCTTACTGGTATGATTTATAATACCATTATTGTCAGAAAACATGTTCTATATTATTTCAGTACTTTGCAATGTGTCTTTTGATTTGCCTTTTGTCCTAGCAAATGGACTGTATTAATTAATATTTCATGTACTACTGGAAAGCATATGTATTTTGCAGTTGTTGAATATAATGTTCTGTAAATATCAATTCTGCCAAACTGGTTGATTAGTAGTTCAAATCGCATATCTTTAGTTACTTGCTTAAATACACACAGTTGCCAAACACAGAAAGATCATTCTCGCTCTGCAGCGCCTTCAAGTTTGTAACTTACACAGTCGGGTCTCATGGCAGAATCACATCCTAAAGCTCAGGGATCACAGACAAGATTTTAGCATCTCTCAGACATTTTTAAAAATCCAATTGTTTACACATAACCACACTTAAAGTGGCTTTAACTCATTAACTACTATTTGAAACCCTGAAATTCCAGGGAGCTTATGATTCTCCTTTAAAATGACATTGTTCTTTTTGTTTTGTTTTTTTCTCATCCAAACTGTCTTCACCCTAATACACTGGTCCCTTCTGTGTGATGTGCAGACGCATGGAAATTGTTCCAGGGTTTCATCTCTCCCATGAGAGATGTCCTCCTTCAAAATTTACATGGCATTTTATTCTAATAGGGTTTTTTTCTCTTGAGACTCCACCACAAAATTTAGTTTATTTTCTCCTTAGAGGGAGAAAGCTAACACAGAAGAGGGAAGACTGTGAATGTTCACAAATGACTTTGTTTATCCTTCCGCCCTGCTGTGCCTTTGTACAGGCTGCTGTACCTTGGCTTGTGCTTTCCCTTAGTATTGTCCACAGGTGTAATTCCCCTGATACTTGATTTTATAACTGAATGTAACTACTTGTCTATGTCATATGTCTCCTTTTAAACTGTGGTCTCCTTGATGGATAACCGTGTGTCTTTGTTATCTGTGTAAGTGATACTTATTCCACAGTGTCTTACACTTAGTAAATGATTGGTACGTGTATACTGAACGGAACTTCATTAAATTAGTTGTGTTGTCTGAGAAGCCGTAAACATAAGGGCAGAAAGTACTGAAATCTCAGGCAGGTGGAAGATAGATGGTATTTAACGTATCTGCTAAGTCTTTTATGTTATATTTCCCTTTTTTGTTGTTGCTCTATAATTAACATTTCCTCTCATATTTCCAGATGTTATGCTTCAGTGCCCGTATGCTTTCATTTGAAGATGATATGTTATATTAGGTGATAAGTGATTATACGTGAAAGGAATTAGATAAGGAACGGAAGCTCAGAAAACACAGCAGCATCAGAAGCAAAAGGGATTATAAGGAATGGAAATCAATACGTGTATGATATGGCACTGTGCTGATGAGAACTGAATGTTAAATTCTACTTGAGCAGAATGACATTTTCCACTAGTGGATTGTGAATGTTTTCCACATTTTTAGGATTGTGCTGGATTTTAATTTTGTTAGCAAAGTGTTCCTTTGTATAGGAAATGCCTGTTTATTGTATTTTTATTTTTACATGTAATATTTAAAACCTACTCTTGTTTTTGGAATGAACTGAAAGGAGGGAAATATTCTAGGTGCTTTAGAGTCATTTGTTACTAGTTCTCATTAGTAGTTTTATAGACGAATGTCTTTAACATAAAAGGCTATTGCAAATTTAAGACATTTTCCCCTAGGTATCTGTTATTACACAAGATAATGTATTTATTTTATGGAAGTGTGTGTGTATGTATGTGTGTGTGTATCTTGTCCAAGCATTTGCACATCCCTTAGGCCAATGCAAGGGGACATGTGAAGGTCTGGATATTTCTCTTTTTTTTCTGAATCTTATGTTAATAGAAATATCAAAAGAGTAGAAAATAAAATCTGACCTTGGCTTGACACTTCCTGAACTAGATTACTGGTGCCTAATGTGTAAAGTAATTTAAGACTTAATGACTCAGGCTTTTAAAAATGTACTCTAACATTATTGGAAATAAATTCTATAGAACAGAATAGAAAGAGGGATGTTCTGAGGGAAAGAGGTGAGGTATCTACTGAAGGAAAATAAATCATGCTTTTGCTATTTATTATGAAGTGTCAGAAAATGAAGTGACTATTGGGATGGGAAGGATTGTCTGCACATCTTAGGGCCTGTTTGTTATTGGTCTTGAAATGGAAATTGCTAAGATACTTGGAGAAGACGAATTGTGGGGACTAAAGTGGGCCCCATAGTAAGGAGCTAAGTTAAAATTACAACATTATGTTCAGGCCTATGGACCCTAAGAGTAACTATTTCTAGCAGCAGCGCCACCTTGCTCTCCATTCTGAATTTATTTTAATCCTAAAATATCAGGAATGCATTTTACAAGCCAGGTGTACTATGAATAATTATGTAAAGAATTATCTCCTCCCCAAGTCAGAGTGAGGGTACCAGAAGCGATCCCCAGTAGGAAAACAGGTGTGTCTAGTAATGTATTATCAGGGGACGGGCACGGACAGAACTGGAAGGACAAGTGTAACTGAAAGACCAGTGGGCTTGTCCAGGGGCACATGGAAGGAAGTTCACTTTGACTGGTTTCATGACAAGCCCACGGGTGTGAATTTCTCATGCGTTGTCCAGTGAACCTCTATGCCATAAAAACTTGTATATGTAAAAGAAATATAATTTCATTTTTGCAAGGCCAGTCCCATATGATTGATTATGTAATTAAAATAGAAATGACAGGGGTAAAATGTTAGATGCAAGAGCAAGGCAAGGTGTACACATTCCTTTAAAGAGGCGGCATGATGAGGGAAAGACCTCTGCTGCTAACGACTTGTATAGTCCAATCCTTGCTGCCTTTATACCTTTTAGCCTAGAGTGAAAGTCAGTCCCGAGTACAGTAAGCTCAACTGAAACTTCTCGTTAATGAGTTCCCGGAATTTTTGGCAGGAATTAGGAAACATCTCTAATAAGAACCATAGATCTTTCTCCTAGGTAGTAAATGCCTAACAGTAGAGGTTTCATATTGCTATAAAATCATGAATATTGCATCTCATTATTCTGTTTATTGCTCCAATTAGTCTTCTGATTTGTCCAACAATGCATTCTAGCTATTTAATTTTGATTATTTATATAATCATTTTAAGGCTAATTCTAATACTAACTCTAGGACTCCAAATCCCTAATGGTTCTTTCTATGGATGTGCCTTATTTTTCTCCAACACAATAGGAGAGGAAGTGGTTCTCCTGTATGAACTGGGTACAGGCATATTAAAATGATGACTCATTTTTCCCACCAAAAGTCTACAGATGTTGTTCTGTTGTCTGTTAGAATGTAGTATGTAGCAGAGAAATCTGAAGTCTTGTTTTTAGATAATCTTATAATTCTGCATGGAACCTACTAAGATGCTCAGTTTATCCAGAAAATTTTAAATTTGTAACAGATTTTACTTAAACTGCAGTGAATACTTTGATCAGGTTAGAGAGAAATGGTTTCTTTTCTATTATACTTTTAAGTATGTTTTCCCTTTCATGCAAACTTTTTCCATTTTATCTACATTTGTTTTTTGTTCTTTGGACATCTCTTATTTCTAAAGAAGCTGTCTTTTTAAAGCATTAAACTTTTTTGTATGTCTTTCTGATCAACAGTAGATGATTTTATGGTAAATGATGTGTTTCTGGGCCTTCTGGATTAATTTCACAAATATTTATTCAATTTTTGCCAAATAGTTCTGCCAGGATCTGGGAATACAGTGGTGAGTAATTCCTATTCCTTTGTTGTTTAATAGTCACTTAAGGCCACAAATAAGTTCTTTTTTCTCATTCTTTAAGTAAGATTTACTCAATCTTAAACAGAGATTGCCTATGTTTTCTCATTTTATGCCCATTTACATAGTGGTCAAATCTGCTTTTGAAATGTAATGTTGACCAGCAGATTAATGTATAAAATTAACAGTCCAAATACAGATTTTTATTTAGAGTTCCACCATGTAAATTAGACCTTTTTTTCCGCACTGCTAATTCCTGGCTTCTTGTTATTCTAGTCAAAATTCATTCTGAACATACTGCCACCTGTATCACTTTACTTTAGAGAGAAATTGCCTACACTTACAGCCACTTCATCACTTCTTTTCATGATATTAACTATCACTTATGAAGGTACAAAAATTGGGGGGCCAGAGGGTGAATAATGTAACAATTAGATGAACCCATCCTTTGCATATTTGCTTACTCATCCTCTGATAGGTTGTAGAGAATAAATATCCAATTTCCTTATTGATAACTGAAATTGTCAACTAGCTTCTTGTCTTACCACTCTAAGTGTTATGAAACACTTCCGTGAGAAGTATAGCTCTGCATGGCTACTAATAATTCTTAATGTAATAGCTACTATTTATTTAACATTTATTAAAGACTTATCATGTGTCAAGCACTGTTCTGAGCAGTTTATGTGGATTATCTTATTTTAACCTGAAAACAATCCAATGATTTAGTTTTTATTCCCATTTATAGCTAAAGATCTTAAGGTACAGAAAATAAGCATTTTGAACAGTACTATAAACTTAGTGGAAGAATCGGGATTCAGTTGTACACAATTAGGCTCCAAAAGCATCTCTAGGCAGTTGAGCTACCTCTCGGGTAAGTGAGTATAATTAGAACAACAAAATCTCTCCATTAATTCCGGCAAAACCCAGGACAGTCTCTCCCTATTGAGAATCCCTGGAGTAGGTCTTGAATCCAGCTTCAGAGAGCATCACAGGACCAATTATCCAAGTTTAGAAACTTCTGCATTTTCAGGTAATCTACTTTAAAAAGTAAAGGCAAAATTTGCCACATATTGAAGCCATAGCATTTTTTCTCAATCCAACTCTATCTCATTTTTATCATTACTTTTTTTAATTCTTAGCCTTATATTACCTATTAATGTCATCGTCTGAGACTGTTAGTTTTCATTTCTCTTGTTTTTTTTCATCATACTGGGAAAACTGGAAAATATTTCTTTAGGAACACTTAGAAATGTGCCTATCCAGAAGCTTAAAACTAGATTTTAATTAATTAAGCTAATAAATGCATTCTAAATCAAGTAGTGGGCCTTTCTGAAGTTTTCATTTCCTGATTTAATATTTTTAATATCTCCAGACCAGTGACATTAAGTATTTTGATTTCAGAAAGTTTAAACACTCGATAACTAAACCTTGTGCAATTGGCCTTATTTTCTTGTTCCTCTCTATGAAAACATATTTCATATCGAGAAGTTAATAAAGATAAATGGATTATTTACTGAGGAAAAATGCAGAACACTAACCGTAGAGTATTGTAATTAAATTACCAAGCAGATAAAAATATTGAAATGCCAAGTAGAATTCTAAATTATTTGGGTTTTTTTAATGTATGTGTGTGATGTGCTAAAGAGCCATACAGTCCTATGCTTAATGGCAATTGCATCTTTTCCTATAAATTTTATGGAATATAAATCCTGAACATAAGAATAAAAATAACAGAGTGAAAATAAATGAAAATACACAATCTATAAGTGAATTTGGAATTATCCTTTTGTTAAGGACATATTTATTAATTAACTTAATAGAAACAAACTAAAATTTGACAAACAATTCCAGTAGTGGAAGTAGGCATATTTAGAAAAAGCATTCAAATTAAGTGCTATTCTTTCTTTTAATGTTTTTTTTTTCTTTCCCTTAGTTTTCTCCTGAAAATTCTTTGAAGGAAATATTCTTTAGTCTTTCCATTTATATAATTCTAAAATGTCTAGTTCAAACCTATTCCATGCATTAGGATATATATTTACATATGTATTACCCTAAAATATTCATTGTTGTTTCCTTGAATGACTGGCCTATAAAAAAACTGTACATAAACTATAGAGGAACTATATTAAAGTTAAATATCCTTGTTAGCACTATTTCCCACACCTTGCATGCCTATTTAACAGTGGGAGTACAGTCCATTCCAAAAGTAATTCTTGAAATTTATCACCTTTCAATCTTGGAGAAAAAAAAATCCCTAAAATTATTTCTGCTAATGACCAAGATAGAAAAATAGCATAATGATTTATACCCTAGGTTCAAACAATGAAAAACCATGACACAATATTTAAAACATTTTTCAAGGCAGGGGAGATTATGCAATTAAGGTCAGTGTTCTCTAAAAGATGAAAAACAAACAAGCAATTGATTTCTACTATTGCCACAATATCTTATCTGGAGAGAATGTTCAGGCTGCCTCTCTGTGAGGAGAAACCCAGGCAAGCACGGCACTCTCAAAGAACCCAGAGGAGGGAATTGAGAGTCCTGATAGGAGAAAAGACTAGAGTCCACAGGGCACAGTAACCAGAGGAGGCAGCTGCACAGAGAAGACAGATGTGCAGAGATTCCCCTTGAGTCTTCAGCTGAGTACTGATTAGTGCCGACGAGGAAACTGCCTGAGGCCAAGGAAAGAACCATCTAAAATGAACAGACGGAACCAATCCTCAGAGCTCACAGAGTTAAGTATGGTTACCCATTCCACAGGCAGAGTGGAAAACCTTGAGACTCGCACATCACTGGGTAGAGTACTCAGAAGGGACTTACCTCAGTAGTGGGGAAATTAGACCTAGGGTAAATGCTGTTCTGGTCCTGCCTAACGAAACTTAAAAGCAAGACAAGAAATCATACTGTTTTCAGGTAATTTGACTGTGTCCAGTAACAAAGCTCAACATTATTTGTAAGGAATGCAAAGGTATACAGAAACAAGGTAAAATTTGCACATTTGTGTCCATTCAAACATAACCAGGTTTGCAAAAAGGTAGAAAATTAAGACCCATGATGAGAAGAAAAATCGATCAATCAAAGCTAACCCCAAAACACAGAGCATCTTTTGTACCTGCTGTGTTTTTTAATGCTGTTAAGCTGAAATGAACGAGTGCACAGCGATCCAAGACTCACAGAGTTGTAGCACAGAACCCAAACCAGGTCGTTTAATTACGACGGTCAACTTGGGGATTTTTGCTGTTACATACAATAAAGAGAGATGATTTATTCACCAGAGTCATCATCTAGTTGGAGGTAAGCCTAGACTTTTTATTGCCATCTTGTCAACCTTCAGTGGCTCTTGCCTGAAAATAAATCCAGCACAAAGGAAAGCAATACAAGAAGATACAGAGAAACACATTCCTGATAACATCGCTTGCACGCTGCTATCAACAGTGCCAAACAGGACTATCCCTGCGTTTTTTCTTATACAAGTGAATGAATTCTTAAATTGTTACATTTTGAAATGCCAGTTTGAATAGAGTTTCATTCTGCCTTGTATTAAGAAAAAAACCAAAACACAAAAAACAAAAAAGCCTCATTCGTAGGCCAAATCTGTTACTTATGCCTATCATAGGAGTCAGAGTGGGATCTGTTTTTACTTGAACCATCCAGTGTCAGAGTGATTTTCTTCATGAAAGTAAGGATACCAGTGTTAGATGAGGAGGAGGTGGGCAATAGTCCACAGGATAAGAGAAATACACTATATTGTGTCCTTCCCAAATGAGACAGAAAATTTAAAAACATTAAAGATAGATCTGACCACCTAAATTTGTATGCCTTGTCTTCATGAAATTCATTGTAAGCACACGAGAGAGATTGAAAAATACATATGTTCCAGTATAATGTTTAATATTTATATATGAAGAGTCCTTACAACTCACAAGACAAAAAGAAAGGTAATAAAAAAGCTTGTAAAAGACATAAGCAGGATTGCTCAGTTAAAAACGTTATTGGCCAATAAACATATAAAATATTTTTCTCAGTAATCAGTAAAGATTTTCTCAGTAATCATAAGATTTCAATTTTTATTAATTAGATTATGGAATTGGAAATGAAATTATGATAAATTACAATGGTAAAGACAGTCTGGTAAATTGGTAGTCTCATATACGGCTGCCGAAGTGTAAGTGGTGCAGCTTTTTTGGCTGCTGCAGCCTCTGAGGCTGACAAATGAACAGGACACTATCAAAATTGAAAGTGTGCATGCATAGGTCTACCCTACGAAAATACTCACAAATATAAAATTATAAGAATATTATTCCATTGTTTATAATAAAAACTAGAAATTTTCTAAGTATCAATGGGATAATAATTTACAGATTATGGGATATACATATTTTGAAAAGCATGAAAGTCCTTAAAAGCAAGAAATAACCCTACATGAACAGAAACAGGATTTCTCTTGGGGTTGTACGGCGCTCCTGGAGCTGCGCAGGTGTGTTGGGACCGGCTGGCGACCTATGGGCCAGCGCCAGCGTCAGGACACCGGCACTGCCCCATTGAGCGCAGGACAGGGATGCTCTGTCCAGCCCTTCCGGGGAGCTCTTTAATTTAAACATGCTTATTAATGCCTTGTGAAAAATTATTCTTTTTATTTTAAATATATGCATTTTGTTTTTAAACTTACTTTCTCGGTCGTTTTTGATTTTATCCTGAAGCCAAAAGACTTTTTATGAGAATATATCACTAGAAGTGTGAGGTAGGCCAAAGCAACGTTATGATTTGATGTACTGAAAAGGATTTTTACATGAACTTTTAAGGAAATACTCAGCATAAAATGTGCTTTGCATCAGTAAATCTAAGATATTAAGCTTACTATTTAATTCCTTTTTTTTTTTTTTTTTGCTCCAGCACATATGTTCAAAGTTGATGAATTTGATTGTTTAAAAACTGCGATTAGCTTGATCATTCTTTTTGCTGTTTTGGTTGCCTTAAGTTCATTCTTGTTTTTCTGTGTTTGTTAATTGTTGTGCCCTTGTTAAAAAAAATAATTTCTTAAAATCTTGTTGCTGATTCTGTGAAGATATTAATATTTAGTTTAAACATACCTTGAGGGAAGTTTTATGGTCTGAAGTTTAAAGTATTTCAGACGAGATGAAGAAAAACTAAGTTCCTTAATGTAAATTTAATGCGTTGTTTAATGACTGCAATAAGTCCTAATGCATTTTTCTCTCTACAAAGGAAGAAAAATCATTTAATATTTAATACAATTTCTCAATTTACAATTGAGGTTAAAAGTATTCATTTTCCTGCTCTTGAAACATAAACCTCTTTATGATACAAAATAGCTGTGAAGAAACTTTTTTCCCACTAATGAACATAATAAGAAATATCAGAACTTTCAACTTAGCAATTTTTAAATCAAAAGTGCATAATAATATTTTTTCCATATTGCTTCACACAAAACCAAATGCATAAACTTGCTAGCTTTTTCAACCTTACATATTTAAAGCTTGTTTTTATGTTAGGAAACCAGATTTTTTAGCTATCAAAGTTATATGAAGGGCTAATTATGTAGAAAAATATAAAAAATGTATTTTACTTTTAGAAAATCTTGATAGGTTTCCACACAGAAGCTGCACTGCTTAATAATTTATCCCATAATTGAGAAAAAAGAAAAATTTTGCCCTATTTTTAGGACTAGCCTATAAATTAAAATAAGCAGCCTAGAATAAATAAGCACTATTTGGAGAGCGAGAGAGAGAGACAGAGAGATAGTGGTGTCTCGTCTTTTCTGTAATGTCTGGAAAGAGGGAGGAGGGAAAACGTTTTAGTTGATCCCTGTGCTTCTGAGTACTGGAACGCAGGGCTAACGAGGGTGATCTCTTTCCTGCAGGACAAAATGAGGGTTAGTGAAGACAAGTGAACAGGTGTAGATTGGATTCTAAACACGGCTTACAGGATAATGCACTCTGAGCTATCAGTAATGACCCAGGAAAGGCATCGCGTAAATAGAAGTCTGGGCAAGAACGGTTTTTTAAATAATAAATAGCAATAAGGATCATGTTGATGTTGGAGTTCTTTTGTTTGAATGAAGTTTATTATTTAGTGACGATACAAAGGACATTAGCAGTTTGGTTTGAGTAATAAGAAATGGAGATGTTAATTAACAGTATATCAGCTTATAACAATTACAGTAATTACTGGGATTTTCTGTATACCCCCTTTGTTTCTCATCTATTTATCTATCATCTTCTATCTATATATATGTTATTGATCTATCTCTACCTATTTTATGCTTATTGAAAATTGTATGAAATTTATCATGTAAAGTAGGAACTTTACATCTCAAATATTCAGTGGTAACTTGGAGGATTGTATTTTAGAGTCAAAGTAAGATTTGACATATATTAGTGCCTGGATACTCTTAACCCTAAGAGATAGGTCAGGTACTAATATTTCCTAAAATAAGGAAATATAAATTTAAAAAATGCCCAAACCTCCTGAAATAATAAGTAAGAGAGAGAGAACTGTAATAATTCCCTTAAAACATGGCTGTTGTTTATTTCTGCATTTTATTTTCTTTTTATTATGACTCTCATAGTTGGGTAATGATTTGGTAACCCTCACATTCCATGGTATTTTGTTATGGCAGCCCATGGAAAGACTTCCATGTTTTTGTAAATGTTGCAAAAGTAAGACATTTTAGCTGCATTTGTTTAAGATTACTGTCTTTTTCCATTCTAACTGAATCTCCATCATATTTCCTCTTGTGTCTGACGATGGTGTAGTGACTGTGATCATTTTGGGAATATTACTGAAGGTAGATTGATCTGGGGATGGATTTAGTTTGGTTTGGTTTTAGTGAAATGTAAGTATAATAGGTTACTGTCAGTTTCATTTCTAGTTATTTTTTTTACTGTTGAGAGTGGCTACAAAGAAGAGCCATTGTATAGTTCTCCCAGAAGTGTAGGTACAGACTCAGATTTAAATAGAAGCATGCCCTGTGGCACCCAGATGTTAAGTGTGTGGTTAGTGAAATAGAAACAAGTTTTGAAATGTGCAGAGGCAGAAGCTTTTCTGTGAAAAATTCTTTCATTCATCAGATTTGTGAAATAGTAGCAGAAGGATTTGGTTTTCACTAATACCTGCTCTAAGTGGAAGCTTCATCATAGTCAAAATACACTGAGTAATGTAGTGTACAATTATAACACATCATATATGTTTTTGGTTTTTTTTTTGGTGAGAATCACATAGAACAGAATTTGTTAAAATTCCTGGAATGTAGTAAACAAACTGTAGCACTACTACAAACAGTGCATACATTTGTGTGAGAAGTCACGTGTTTAATGAATCCCAACTATCATTAATTTTTTAAAAATTAATTTGTGTTAGAGGAAAGAAAAAATTGTTACATTCTCTACATGAAAAATAAATTAAAAATGATTGTCATATGAAGAGACCATCAAAGAGTAGACAGCCAAATTTTTGCAGAAAATAGTGTAAAATAATGTTAGACTCTAAAATAAATACCTTTTCTGGATATTGTGGCATTTGTGTAATTTAATATTTATAAATTGTAATTGTGATTAGTTTCCAATTTAAATATTTACTTTCATATCTACTTATATGTTTTGATATTATTTTCCTTATAGAATCCCTGGTATTACATAAGTGTAAAGCTTCACAAAGCCTGAATCCATCCCTATGTACAGGTCCTGTCCAACCATAAGCTTGCGCAATTTAGAAAGTAAAGGAGTATGAACCAGTAGATCAGAGGTCCCAAACTCGCATGTCCAGGTCTGTAGCAAATGGGTAGGCACAATCTGTCATAGAAGGGACAGCAGGTACTGGACACTAACAGACTGCTATCCATCTAAATGGACACAGATTGGTGTCCCACCTGACCCAGTGGGTAACTTACACAGCAGACTTCCTCAGATATTGCCTTCACTAGCAGGGCTCCAGTCTTACACAAGATAGGACAGATCAAAGCACATTTTCTCACTGAAACTCAAAGGATTCTAGCTGGAGGTCAATGAATTTGAGAATTCGTATTTATGGTGCTAAAAGCATGAACTAGATGCTAGGCTGCTCGAGTTTCGATCTCCCCCAGTCCCATCATTTACTAGCTCTTGGGCAAATTCTCCAATCCCTCTGTGTTCAGTTTGCTCATTTGTTAAAAGCAGCTAATGATAATGCCCAACTTCACATTTTGAAGATGAAGTAAAGGAATAAATGCTGAGTTCTTCTAAGACTAAATGTGGCACATCATAAATATTATAAAAGTGTTATCTGTTATATTCTTCTCATTGACTAGTCAGAGTTGAGCCCTTTTGGAACAAGAATTAAATTCATTCCTTGCTGCCTGTACCTTGATCCATACATTTAATTCAGTATGTATAAAATCCCTGACTAAGCAATGATATGCATCTTAAAAAAAACAGTGCTCTGTCATGGTATTTTTATCATATATTGAGTTCTCAAAAGTCTTTAAGAAACCTAAAGCTAACTGCCCCTCCTGGATGTTCTTAGTCACCACTACCTAGTATGTGGATTAATAGATA
This sequence comes from Lepilemur ruficaudatus, assembly GCA_963574885.1. NCBI lineage: Eukaryota > Metazoa > Chordata > Mammalia > Primates > Lepilemuridae > Lepilemur > Lepilemur ruficaudatus. The sequence continues at coordinate 27,881 of CAUYRT010088311.1, forward strand.
AAAGAAAGAGGTTCTCTGACATTTTTTTATTCTATTTCCTAAATTTTCAATTGTTCTATAACTAATGTCCTGTTGAAACAACACACACAGAAAGTTCAAGCTCAGATACTGAAGGCTAGCTCCAGTGACTCTTGATCTCTCCTTGCAGTAGAGTCTATGTATTTTTGTCCAGTTTCATTCCCACTAAACTGAGTAGATTGCAGGTCTGTGTTTATATAAATTGCTGCCAGAAAGAAAACATTGCCTCTGGAGACCTTAGGCTCCTTCATATAAAGAAAGAAGCCAATCAAGGAACTTTGAACAGGTCTTACAGTTGAATCTTGGGAAAATTCCACCTCTGTTCTTTCAGTTCATGTCCACCAGATGAAAAATGCATAGCTTCCCTAAAAACCTCAAGAAAACTTCTTTTCCAGTTTCTGAGAAGATCTCACACTTGGGGAAATCATCTAGTCCTTTGCCTGTGACCATTCCTTGATGGAAAGTGTTCTTTATTCCAATGTCTCAGGCACCCCTGATAGAGGAAATGCAAGAGATGGAAGCTATCATTTAGGCTCACATTGCTCGTGCTTTGGTATCAAAAATAAACTCATTTTGAATAATTAATACATGAATTAATGAGTAAATAAATTATATGTGATCAAATTACTAAGTGTCTCTAAGTCTCCGTTTCCCCTATTTTAAAATAAGGCTAATGGCAAAATGTGTCTCATAGGATTTAAGGTTGAAAGATTGAGATGATCAATTGAAAGGGTTTTCGCACAGTGTTCTGTATACGATAATCGCTACATTAATTTTTGTTAATTTTTGTTGTGGGTCTAATCTTCTATCATTAGCATTTGACATATATCTCATTTAGCCATTAATGTTGACCTCTATACTATAGCACCCAAAATTTGAATAATTAAAATAGGTTCTGATAACTCTTCATTTCATATCACAAATGTTGTTGGTTCGGTAAAAATTTGGTGTTAAAAATTTCAGTGTCATTATTGTGTAAGATTAAGTAAATTAGACTAATTTTAAAATATTAATTGAATATTCACTAAGTTGTCTTCTTAATAATGCTTTCTGTAATAAGGCTAGCTTTATAGGAACATAAAATTTCACTTGGAATGAAATAAGCAGTCAAAATTACTTTAAGTAATATTATAAATAATGCTTATTTAAAAGTGTTAATTGGCCAGGTGCAGTGGCTCAGGCCTGTAATCCTAACACTCTGGGAGCCTGAGGCGGGAGGATTGCTTGAGCTCAGGAGTTCAAGACCAGCTTGAGCAAGAGTGAGACCTCATCTCTACCAAAAAATAGAAAAATTAGCTGGGTGTCACGGCAGCACATGTAGTCCCAGCTACTCGGGAGGCTGAGGCAGGAGGATTGCTTGAGCCCAGGTGTTTGAGGTTGCTGTGAGCTACAATGACACCACTGCACTGTGTCTAGGGCAACAGAGTAAGACTATGTCTCAAAAACATAAAATAAAATAAAAGGGTTAATTGAAAAATCATAGACTGCAAAATTTATTTTTGATGTATTTACCATCTATGTTATGTATTATATGTTATATTCCAAAAATTATAATGTAAGAATTATTTTTATATATTTTGTGTGTGATTGTGCCACATATCTTCTGTTTGTCTCTTCAGAGCTTCTCTCCATTTCTCTTTATATTAGACTCCATCAGTAGACTCTTTGGCTCCTAGCTTCGGTTTGTGTTCCGCCAGTGGGGAGTCTGAACAGGCAGTCAGGATGGTTATTAATCTCCAGTTCCTTCTTTAAACGGTTGCCTCAATGTGATTGTGTCTCTGGATTGAAGGTCATAGCTCCTTCAATCTGACCTTACTTCCTTCATTATCTCCTACTAAGCTTGGGTAACCAAGGGCTCTCTCCCCACATTCCTTCAGGCCTCAGGTAGTAACAGCAGCACCACCTGCTGTGGTCTGGCTACATTCTGCCCAAACGTCAGTAATAATCTCTGCCATAGACTGAATACCCCTAAATTCATATGTTGAAATCCTGATCTCCAATCCTAATCTCATATTAGATGGGGCTCTTGGGAGGTGATTGCATCATAAGGGTGGAGCCCTCATAAATGAGATTAGTGTCCTTATTAAAGAGGTTACAGAGAACTGCCTTGTCTCTTCCACCATGGGAGGACACAAAAAGTGCCATTTATGAACCAGAGAACTGGCTCTCACCAGACACCAAATCTGCCAGCACCTTAATCTTAGCCTTCCTAGCCTCTAGAACTATGAGAAATAAAATTCTTTAAGCCATCCAGTTTATGACATTTATGTTATAGCAGCCTGAATGGACTAAGACACTTCACTTTTTAAACTGACTTTGAATTATCTTAATTTAAGTGTTTCATGCTAGAATTCCAATAAAAAGATGTAGTAAAAAATAAGGCAAATGATTAATTTTTATAGAGAAAAATAATATTGTTTTTGGAAAAAAGGGGGGAATTGTACTTGAGAATTTTAAAGGGAGACAGATAAAAATAGGATTAAGAGTACAGACATAAAAAATTTAAATTAAAAAAAGAACAGATATTTATATTTGACCATTTATAGCTAAATTTTAATTTGGTCATTTATTACTTGTTATTTACTTTATCTATCTAAAACTCAATGACCTCACCTGTAAAATAAGTTAATGGTGAGTAGTAAATGAATCTATCTCATATTGTTGAAGTTAAGATTATGTATTTTTTTTTTTAAATGTGAATTGTTTGGCACAGTGCCATGGAATGAGTGAACTTTCAAGCAAGGGTAGCTTCCACTTTTATGATCTGCATTTAATGCACTGCAAACAAATTAGTCTTTTAGAGCTTAAATTACTTTATTTTTTGTTACCATCACAAATTTAAGCCCTATGAAAAAAAAATCTAAGTCTGTGCATATTTATTAATAGTTCCAAGTTATAACTCTATAATAAGATATAATATGATCTGAGTCATAAATTAAGAAATAATTAACTTTTTAATTGTTTAAATACAACTTATAATTTCTAACTTTTCTACTATCTTCATACAACATTATTTGGTACCATCAGAGTAGTACAAGTTAGCAGACTTAGATCAGAAAAAATAAAACACTTACTAAACTTCTCTCTATAAAAATGTTACTCTAAACTAGTGTTATTAATTCTCTCCTTACAGACCCTAGACTTGCCTTGGAGGTTCCCCAAGAACTGCCTGGAGCAGGTAAGAAGGAACTGAGTTTGTAAAATTCAAGGTTCATAACCAGAACAGCATCAATTTGTATGTATATTTTATATACTGTTCTAGAGTGGATGGCTTCTTTTCAAAGGACAGTTTCATAGTAAATTTGGCCAAATCAAGATAATAGCTATGATAGCAATGAAAAACTGTATAGTAATATAATGAAAAAATACACCAGATCTGCTCATCTCCCTGCCTGTCACTGGTGTGTTTTTTTCTAGCCACAAGGTTCCTACAAAAGGTATTAGGCTTAAATAAATGTAATTGAACTTCTATGTACATCCTACACTTAAGTATATTGAAATCTTCCAAATTATTTTAATGTAATAATTAATGTAATAAAATAATATTATTTTAATGTAATAATCTCTGTTTTTCTAGTTTCAAAACAATCCATACTTATTGTGGAAAACTTGGAAAACAGAGAAACATACAGAGAATAATCCATAATCTCATGATGAAATAGGAAATACTGTTGATATATTGCTATATTTCCAGCTCCTGATTTTTTATAGACAGATTTTAGATTTCAGGTGGTGTTATTTCATTACTGAAATTTTTACAGGAATAATTAGATACCCTGTTTGCAAGTAAACATGATGCAGCAAGTGTTTTCCCATGACATCATAAATACCTTGAAAATACCATTTTGGTAGTATAATAATCCTTTCGTAAGTGTCCATGATTTGTTAAACAGTTCCTTATTTTTGCATAGGTAAGTTCTTGGCAATTTTTCCTTTATTTTACATTGCTATATAATGATAACCCTTGTAAAGAAATAGTTTATACTTAACTCATTACTCCCCAAGAATTTAGAGAGAAAATAAGAACTTGAACCTATTCACCCTTTTAAATATACTGCTTTATTTTTTTGAAAAATATTTATAGATTGTCACACATAACAGCAAGAAGTATTTTCCTTTTTATTTTATTTTTCTAATTTAATAAGTGACAAATGATACCTGACTAATTTATTTGTATTTACTTTTTTATAGTGAGATTTATCGTTTTCTCACTTGAGTGTACCATTTGCTTTTCTTCCATGTGTTTTATGGTTATTTTTCTGCAAGTTTTGTATTTTTCACACTGATAACAACCGAAGAGAAAAATTACAAATTATACTTTTAAAGACAGCAGAGATCTGTGGAAGCTGAGAAGATGACATGAACCAAAGTTTCCTAGAGGGGAAAAGAATTCAGAAGTGAGCTGTTGGATAAGCAGCTGCTTTTTAGAGTGAATGCATTCACCGATTTGGGTTATAGCTTTAGGATGAGACAGTGAACTGCTGCTAAAGAAAGGGAAATCTTTAAAGCTTTAATTAATATGAGGGACCGAAATGACAAAATTTGAAAAATATTGAGTGCTTGTATATATTCTTAGTTTTCCCTGCACAAGATTGGCTGAATTGTCAGACTGAGTACACTAGTCTAAGCAGTTAGGAGGAGTGCTCTGAAAGGGAAAGTGAGTCTTCTCCCACCTACTTTCACTGTTTGGAAGTTAAAGTCCTAGCGCATCAATATTAAGTTGGATCTAAATAGAAGCAAAATAGGCAAGGGATGGAGTTATTGGAATGAGTTGTGGATTCACATTGAGAATTCACAGCCGTCTGTTTTGTAGGGGCACTGATTCAGGGCTCATGTGGAGGTTGCTGAATCCAGTTTAGGTCATTGGAAAGAAGGTAGCTGATATAGGACAGAGAAACCAGCAGAGATTTTTGTCTTTGGTCAAATCATAGGATCAGAGGGTTGAGGGGCCCTCAAAATCAATGATAAAATCTCCGCCCCCAATTTTTAAAGACATTTGCCAAATTTTGAAGTATTATTGGGCAGAAGCTAAAGAGTAAACTTAAAAGATTTCTCTGAGGAAGAAGTAAACCTAACACATAAGTAATTAGATCTCCCTGAAAAGCCCCATGCCCAGACAGTTGTTGCTATCTAACCTATCTATAGCTCTCTGGAAAAAATCCGTTCTTGGTACTTGTCTTCATTTAACCTGACTCAGAGCTCATAGATGGCAAACCGCACCGTCCTCAGGGTATTTGTCAAAAACAATCAACAGCAATTCTTTACCAATTGAGGCAAACAAGAGGCAACCAAAATACTAAAAAGGGAAATCTGGGGAATGAGATGTATGTGGAGGCTCTTCAAAGCTGTGACACATATGGCCTTCTGGTAATTTGGAACGCAGGGCTGTGATTAGGCCCGGGAAAGACTTCAGAAGGCCCTAACCTCTGTTTGATCATGAGGTTCTGAGCAAGCACAAGGTGAAGGCTAAGATGGAGTTGTGAACTCCTGGAGCAATAAAGGTATGTCCCAGCGAACACATGTAATGCCCCTCAGCAGAGGTTGAGAGATTTATTGGTTTAAGACTAAGTTCCACCATACATAGAAAAGAGCACACACCGTAATTGAATGCGTTTATCTCAGGACTGCAAGCTTGGTTTAACATCCGCAAATCTATTAATGTAAAACAACCATGATAATAAAGACAGAAACGACATGATCATCTCAATAGATAAAGAAAAAGGATTTGGCAAAAGTTCAACACACATTTATGAAAAGAAAAGTAAATGAATAGGGAACTTCTTGAATCTAATAAAGGCCACCTATGAAAAGCCTCAGCTAACATCACGATTGTGTCAGATTAAATCCTTCCTCCAAGGTAAGGGACAAGATAAGAGATAAGCGTGACTGCTCTTATCACTCTCCTGCACCGTGGTGCTGGGAGTTATAACTAGAACAGGCAAGAAAAAGAAATAAAAGGCACTCAGTTTAGAAAGGAAGAAGTAAAACTGTCTCTATTCAGAGATAGTTTGATTATGAAAATTTACTTAAATTTACTTAAATACTTAAGTTAAGTATTTCTATGAATAAAGCTACCATAAATTTCAAATTATTGAAATGATGAGAATGCATGTGTCCCTGATGACAAAGGGATTTAATTAGAGTTTAATAACTCAAAGATAACTTTTAAAAAAATTCCCAAAATCTAAAATTAGAACAAGAGAGTTCTACGTGACAATTCAGTGAAAGATGAAATATAAATGAAAATTAGAAAGTAATTTGAACTAAATTGTAATGAAACTATAGGATATATAGTATACCAAAACTGGTAAGATAGAGATAATACAGGGTTTAGAGAGAAATGTTTAGCATATATAGGATCAAATACATATAATCTCATTACTGAAAACTCAGAACTGCCTAATAAGGTGGTGCTTTGTATTTATTTTACATACTAGGTAGGTGAGGCTTGAAATGGTTAAGTAATTTTTTTGGTGTTTTGCATTTGTAAAGATGGGAGGTGGACTTTTACCTAGATTTATCCAGGATGCAAAGGCATTTTTTTCCTCCTAGCATCTCTAGAAGGGGCATAAGCCCAGTAAAAGAATAATTAAAATATAAGAACAGATTTTGCACAGAGAAGGTTCAAAGCTACTTCATAGGGAAATTTTTAGCACGCCCCATAGTCCACTTCATGCAAAATTGAAAGCCTCTTTGGGCAAATGATACGAATCTGTTGCTTCAAATTTTTAAGCTAAAAGTCAACTTTATACCTGTATGTTTGATTTTAAATAATAGTTTCCCATACTCACCAGTGAAATCTCACTGTTGAGTCGTCTTCTGTTCAGTGTTCATCAAAAGCTGTGCTGAGTTATGTGATAGAAGAGCCAGATATGCTAAACTTTCATTCTTTTAGAATCTGAAAGCAAAGCCTTTTCATCAAATAAGACCACCACAATGTTATATGTTTTCATGATGGTACTTCTACTTTTCCTTGGGTAAACTTTTAACATTTAGAAATATACTCTTGGCTTTTATCATGAACACATATAATAAATAGCCAAAATACATATTTTTATTATACTTTTTTAAATTGGAGCAAAATTTACATACAGTGAAGTGTACAAAATTTAAATGTACAGCTTATGAGTTTGGCCAAAGTCTATAACTATGTAATTAACAACCGAGTAAAAATATAGAACTTTTCCAACATCCCTAGAAAGTTCCAGTCAATTTATACATGCATAGACAACTGCTGTTCTCAGTAGGTTTGCTTGTACTTGTACTTTTTATGAGTACATTAATAAAGTATGTGGTCCAAAAATATTAAATGGAAAATTCCAGAAATAATTCATAAATTTTAAATTGTGTGCTATTCTGAGTAGCATGAGGAAATTTCACACCATCCCACTCTGTCCTGCCGGGGATGTGAATCATCCCTCTGTCCAGCTTATCTATGCTGTATGAGCTACCCCTCCCCACGCTCTAACACTTGTTAGCCACTTTACTGTCTTGGTTATCAAGTAGATTGTCATGGTATCACAGTGCTGTGTTCAAGTAACTATCATTTTACTTAATAATAGCCCCAAAGTGCAATAGTAGTGATGCTGGCAATTTGGATATGTCAAAGAGAGACCATTATAATATGCTTCCTTTAAGTGAAAAGGTGAAAGTTATCAATGAGGAAAGAAAAAAATCATATGCTGACATTGCTAAGATCTATTAAGAGCAAATCTATCTGTGAAATGGTGAAGAAGAAAAAGAAATTTGTGCTAGTTTTGCTGTTGTACCTCAAACTGCAAAAGTTACAGCCATCGTGCATGATAAGTGCTTAGTTAAGTTGGAAAAGGCATTAAATTTGTGGGTAGAAGACATGTATAAAAATGTGTTTTGATTGACAGCAATCTGCTGGTCATACTATCTGCAGTTTCAGGCATCTACTGAGGGTCTTGGAACATATTTCCTGCAAATAGAAGGGAACCATTGCAATTCATATTTCATACTAATTCCAATGTTAAATATAAAACATTTATTTGCACTTCATAATGATTGAGCTAAATATGATCTTATTAATGAATCTGAGGTTTTTTAAACTAAGAGTAAGACTTTAATTCTAAATATTCTTTGCTTTGGTGCAAAGATGTTGGAGGCTTCAATTAGATTCTAGCAACTAACCAGTTTTAAAGAAGTAGATATTTTTACCATATACCTGCTTCATTCCTAATAAAAAGATTCTCTAAGTAAAATATGTATCATAAAGAATTCATATCCTTGTGATGGGAAATATTGTATAATTCTATTGGTTTTGTTAATTTTACTAAATATAAGGTGCCTAAAATTGAAGTTATATCTTCATATATTGTCATTGAATGAATTAAAAATAATCCTGATCCTGATTAAATAATCACATTTTGTTCAGTTCAATGGAAATTAATATTGATTCTTCATCTTTAGTCCACTAGAGACCACATCAAAGTGTCAGACTACAAGCTTGTCAGCCTTATTGACAATTAAATTTCCTTTAAAAGAGAGATGTGAGGAATTGAATTTGTTTATTGTAAATGGAAAAACAGATTGAATTGCAGCGCGATTCCCAGAATGATTGAATCCTTTCCGGGTGAAGCAATATTAAATAAGATGATGAATAAGAGATTGTATTTTTTTCTTTGATAATGTAAATGGATTGGCTTTCAGAGTGAGTGCTAGAAGTTTCACTTACAGCCACCCAATTGGTTGGAAAAATGAGTGATGGAGAACTTACGGAAAATTAGCAATTAAAAAAAGGGTTTAGATTTTTACAGAAACTTCTCCAACTGCTTGTTATACAGCAGCAGAGAAACATGCCAAAAGCAATTCTTCAACCCTAGGTTGTATAGCTGGGCAGAAGGAGTATATTCCTTTGAAAAGGTTCCTGAACATTGCTTGTCCTCACTTGCAAATCCATCAAAGTAATGAGCAACTCATACCTGTAGTAGAGTGTAGCTGCTTCAGTGAAGCACTTAAGGATATGGTAAGCATTCTCTGGATACTGGGAAATATAAACGCCAAGCTGGTCTCATCTGGAACCATTGAATTCTTAAGTCTCTTTGACAAGCATAGGTGGTAAGGAGAAGGGTAAATAAGAAGAAAAAAATAGATGATGACAGGAAAAAACTAGGATCGTTTTTATGAAGTGTCCATGTATCATATAGAAAAAGCAAGTTGGGGTCACTTTTCTGGAAACCATCTCAATGCTGCAAAAAAATCATCACTTCTTAGTTCTCAATTAAATGGTTTGACATAAATTTGTGAAATAGGCCTCTTCACCTGCCTTTTGACAATCCTTCATTATATTATTATGAGTCTACCTAATACTCTTCCCTCCCATCTACTTTTAAAATATTTTTCAGCCACTTTGCTCTTATTTTCATGTAACAGTAGCTTTAAAATACATAGGAAAATTTATTTATACTCTGACACTCTATAATTAATTCAGTGTTAAAATGCCCGATATTACCTGCACCACAATAATCCCCATCCTACTATAGGAATTCTCAAATCTTCTCTGATATGAAAAGATTCACACACTGATATTCTGTATTACATAACACTCAAATGTATAGCAAATAAATTTTTGGCTAACATTTTTTCAATTTTTTTCATACCAATCTCACTGTCTTCTCTTCTTGCAGACTCTGATTACATACACAGTAGGCCATATTTTTCTTAAATCATTTTCCCTCTGTTCTTCAGATTGGGTGATTTATATTGACCTGTCATCGAAGTCATTGGCTCTTCATCCAGCTAAAATCTGTACTAGGACCATACATTTCATTTTTAAAATTTATTTTTTTATGTTTTATTTTAGTATATAAATTTAAGGATATGTTTTGATATATATGTGTGTGCACGCGTGTGTGTGTATAAATGATTGCTATAGGTAAACAATTTAATGTTACCTATCACCTACCATAGTTATCTCTTTTTTGGTGTTGTTTATAAGGGCCCTTGGAATCTCCCTTGGCAAATTTTCCTGTACAATACAACATTATTAACTACAGTCTTCTGGCTGCACATTAGATCTGCTGACTTATTTATTTACTATAACTCCAAGTTTCTACCCTTTAACCTACATCTTTGCATTTCCTCTTCTTCCTCACCCCGGTAGCTGCCATTCAATTCTCTGTGTTTATGTGTCGGATTTAAGATTTCACATCTACGTGAGATTATGCAGTTGTTGTTTTTTTTCTGTGTCTAGCATATCTCACTTAGCATGGTATCCCCGGGGTCCATCTATGTTGCTGCAAGAGACAGTTTCTCTTTTTATAAGGCTGTATAATATTGTAACTCATGTGTACATATACATATATATATATATCAATTTCTTAATACACTAATTCATTTAATATTCACAACAGCTTTAGATTTATAGAAAAGTTGCAAACATAATACAGAAGAGTCCCAAACACTCTGCACCAAATTTCTCCTATTTTGAATATCTTACATTAGTATGGCCTTTGGCATAATTAGTGAACCAATATCAATGCATTGCTATTAACTGAATCCTGTACTTGATTAAGATATGCTTAGTTTTTATGTAATGTTCCTTTTTGTTGTCTTATTCTAGCATCCCGTTCTGGATATTGCATTGCATTTAGTCATTATATCACTTTAGGCTCTTCTTGGTTGCAACAGCTGCTTAGATTTGCTTGTTTTGGACGATCATGATGGTTTTGAGTGGTACTGTTCAGGTATTTCATAGAACATCCCTCAATTGATATTTGTCTTGCATCTTTCTCATGTTTATATTGGAGGTATGTGTTTTTGGTGAGAAGGCCACAGAAGTAAGGTCCATTTTCATCACATCATATCAAGGTATATGCAAGAAACACCACCAAGCACTACTGATGTTGACCTTGATCATCAGGCTGAGGTAGGTCGTGTTTGTCAGGTTCCCCCACTATAAAATTACTCTTTTTTCTCCCTCCCCATCCTGTACTCTGTGGAAGGAAGTCACCATGTGCAGCTCAAACACACACACACACACACACACAGACACACACACACACATTTCCTTGTTTGTTTTAATTTTCTGATTATTTACAATTGGAGAACTAGTTTGGTACTAGATGGAAAAGATACTCTTCTATGAAATGAGTTGAAGTCACTTTTTGTGTTTATAAAATTATTATTATAAATAGTTTCCACACCCACCAGTGTACTTAGGAATTTTACTGTATAATAAATCTTGTTTTTCCATTGACCTTCATGTAAAAATGAGTGTTCTGTCAAAAAGTGTGGGGATTATTTACTACCTTATTTTCCTTCCATTTTTGTACACTTCCTGAGTACTTCTAGATTCCAGTTTTATTTCTGGACAAATTTTCAGATAAAGACAAACTGATTGTTTCCAATGGTTTGTATTTACTTATATAACATCTTTTCTAAAATACAATCAGAATTTTTAAGAATAGTCAAAGGGAAAACAACTAAAAATAAACAAATGCAAAAACAATATTTCCCCCAATTCTGAAGATTTTTTTCCTTCAAGATTCTAAGCTGAGTATGTCGAGATCGAATTGCCTGCATTCCTCTCTAGCTATTTTTATAACTTCATGCATCTTGAAATGTATTTTTCTGTCCGTTATTGAATTCACATCTGCTAATTTTATCCACCAGATGTTCTATGAAACTTAGAGAGCATCATTTTAGTGCCGACATGAGAAGCATTTATCATTAACTTAATATTTTTTAAATATTGTGTTTTTAAGCCATTACAGTCCTCTGGCAGGACACAGCCTTTAATCGTCTGTGCTCCATGAACTTCCTCCTCTGTGAGCTTCTCTTGTGAAATTCCTACCAGGCTGTCTGTATGGATTTTTACACAATATTTTGATCACACAGTTAATTAGATACCTGGGCACTGGTTTTACTTCCTATTTGATATTTTAAAGATCAGAAGTTATTAAAAAATTTTTCCTATAGTCACCACATTGCTGTCTGCTGGAGCGAATTTTCTTGCAGATGGTCCAGAGGCTGTGCTGGTCGGTGCAATCTGTGCGCATTGCTCTTGAAGCTAAGTGGTAAAGAAATCATCGTTTTCCTCCTTTTACTCTATGTCATTCACTAGCAATTCTGTATCCTGTATGACAAGACTCTGCTTCCAAGTAATCTTGGGGGTATGGAAAATTTGAGAGTTGCCTAGATAAACAGGGCACATTTGCAGAATACACGTATGGGAGTAGTATGAAATAAAGATTAAAATGTAAATAGGTAGAAGGGGAAAAAAAATCACAGGAAACCCTAAGAAAGAAATTGTTATAAAATGAAACTACAGAGAAAAATTCATTTAGGGGTTATAATTTTATCTGTTACTCATATGACATTATCCAAGAGCCTTTGAAGAATTTTAAGGAGGCAAGTAACAAGGTCAAATCTCCGCTCTGGTATGTCAGAGACACATCAGCCACCCAAATGCTAAGAGTGACATTCCTACGGTGAGGTAACTGTCGGTGGCTGTGGTAATCATGCCCTTCTTCTCTCCCTTATTCTTGTCTACAGCTCTTTATTGCCAGGTGCCTTTGTCTCCAGGGCCACACATCTGAGTGCTCCTTCCATCATTTAGGGAGGGGAGGGTCTAGAAGATGGACTCTAGGTTCAGATGAGGATTAGAATTTTATTAACATAGTGCTCATTGAGAAGATGGAGTTCAAAACCTCTTCTGTGTTAACAGTGATGTGTCACTCATTTATTACTTGAATAGTTTCAGAAAAATGCCTTAATATCTGCTAGGGGAAACTTTTGGTAATTTTTAATGATATTAAAAGTATAAAGAAAAATTCCTTGGAAGTATGAAAATCTCTTGACTTCTAGACAAGGAGAAGAGTTTGGAGGATCACAAATAATAGAAATTCACTTGTGCCATTTTTATTTAAGAGTATAAAAATGAGAGATTGAATAATGGAAAATATATATACGCTTAAGTAATACTATCTCGGGGTGATTAGCCATTTTGCTGTACCCATAATTTTAATTTTAGCTACTCATGTATATTATGAGCACCATGAATCTTGATATTTTGTCACAAAATAGTAGAATTTTGTATGTGAATAATTGTTCATCCCAACGTTTTTCTTGTGCTCCCCTTTTATTCTCTTGGTCGAAACGTCCTCAATTCTCCACTCATCCTTCAGTGTCAGGGTTTTCTGAATTTTCACAATGTTCAACATTCTTCCCTAGAGAGGCTCCTTTCAATCTGTTGTTTTCACAAAATGTTACTAGGAAATAAAATCACATTAGGAGAAGAGGGATCACAATATAAAAAGCAAGGCCAATAACTAAAAAAATTATAAAATAGTTTACTCATTTTAAATTTTCTGATCTAGTTACACCAGAGGTAAGGATTCTAGGACAAGAGAGTTATTTAAGTGGGATGACCGTAAGTTCTGTTTTATCTTGGACAGGATTTAATCCTTTTCTGACATTACTTCTTGCTAGAGTCCTCTGTTCCTCTCAAAATTGGCAAAATTTAGATGACACATTTTATGGTCAGCATACTTATAAGCAAAGTAGCAGGGTTCATTTTAGACATAAAGCTATTCATTGATATACTTTCTTTTAGTTAGATATTTTCTGCTGGGACCCACTAACATCCATACTACATATTATACTTGTCTGATTGTTTAATCTTCACCCCAACATGGACCATCTTTAGGGAATGGGAGCTGGGGAGGGAGGAAATGTTATCTAACACCCCACTGTTGTACCATCTTCAAAACACTCCTCAAAAAATCATGTCTATCCCTCTCCGTTTTCTAAACAGGTAAACAGGTTTTGAAACTTTAAAGGTAGAAAGAGTCTCCTTTATTTCTCTATTATGCTATAACATCTCTACTCTGAGCCAAGGGGAGCATAGTGGCTAAGGCAGGGGCAAGCAGAGTGAGGAGGAATGGGAGCTTCATTTAAAATTTCAAGCACATTATGCTGTTACATCTATCTTTACTTCTCTGGTAGTGCCTTTCATATAAAAGGTCCTCATTAAACATTTGGCAAGTGAATGATGACCTGGAATGAACAGTGCCTGTATATATAAAGTCTGAGGTGACCAGGACACCTTCCAATTTCAGAAACTACTATTAGGCAGCTGTGACCCGTGAGATACTATCGCTTCAGCTGGAGCTCATATAAATTCAGCATGTTAAAGAATATTAAACTTTTGTTGTTGAATATTCAAAAGTATAGCAAGTGGTTAGAAATTGCCTGAAATTTATTTTTGTTTATAGAAGTGTTCCCAGCTTTAAAATCAGCTGTTCCCAAAACTAGTGGAGTAGTTTTTGCGAGGTTCTATTCATGAGGATTCTAAGAAAGCTGGGATGAATGTGAAAAAAAGCCTAAAAGACTGTTTATGGATGGGAGACTTTTAGAGGATGATGCATGAGTGATTAGGGGTCTACCTAAGGGATTGCACCACAGCTTGTGCCTGGCAATTTTGGAGACAGGTTGTGGGATTAAAGTAGAACAAACCCTTCATGAATTACTCTGCAAATGATGGGGGCACCAAGAGGGTTGCTTTTATGGCCTTATAGCAATGTATGAATCCGACTTGGAAAGAAAATTTCTGGATACATCTTCAAGGCACAGCATTGTTTTGGTGTTTTGGTGGAATGGACCCTCTAGGGGCTTCAGAATCATGCTGGCATCTTGGAAGTTTTGCCTGCGCTGCCATTACAGGAGCACCAACATCCACGGCAGCGATGAGAAACCTGCAACTCGTAGGTGGTGAACAGTGATATTAATAGCAGGTACGGAGGAGCATTAGGACATCAGGTGAGAGAAAGCTCAAAGCACCAGCCAAACAGAGCGTGGTATATATGAGAAGGTGCCAATGAAGGGGGTTATTCTTCATAAAGCTGGAAGTTTGTCATTAGCATGTAAGGTCATAAGCCACAGAAACAAGGATGATTATTATTAATGCAGCCCCAGCTGTGCTCACTACTGTCTGACTAGATGAAATAGAGTTTTTATGATTCGCTTGTATGTGTATTTTTGTCTCAAAAGATTCTTACATTCACTGCCTTGGAAGACTCAATGCAATAACTTGTCCCCAGTCAAGCTTAACCCTTTGGCATGTCCCTAGGTGAGCGTTTGAACAGATTATCAAATAAAAACACAGGACACCCATTTAAACTTAAATCTCAGATAAATAACAAATAATCATTTTGTATGAGAATGTTGCAAATATTGATCCCTCAAAAAATGTTCCTTTAAATTTAGCTGGTGCTCTGTCTTTTGTCTAGTACCCTACTCTATGCCTCTTGCATCAGTAAACTCCTTCTGCCAGGTGGCTGCCTTTTTATTCCCTTACAAAGGTGGAGGCGTGGTGGGGACTCACATCATATGTAATTACACTCTGCTCTGGCTCTGCGGTTGCTCTGCTGTCTTCCTCACTGGTGCCCCCTGCCTTCACTGTGGGGAACTTTACTGTTCATGGCCGCGGGTCTGCATGTGAGCGGAGCAGGGCCCTGATTTTGGCTTCTGCAGTCAGCACCTCACCATCCATTTACCTCCTGGTCGTCTGTGTTCCTTTCACTCCATTTTCCAGAGAAATTCCTTTCTCCTGCCCAGCTCTTTTAGAGAGATGTAACTTAGAAAAAGAACTATTTCCTTTTTTTTTTTTTTTTCCTTACCATTCAGCTCTCTCCTTCCCTGGAGTGGGTGTGTAGATGGTGGTCATGACTGGTTTGAGGTACATTCAGGCATGATTGAAAAAATCCTTAGAAACATTATTTCCTTCAGAATTTGCTCCCTATCTCCAAGGTAACGCATGACGCAGAATTCCTTCTTTCTTTGTGGAGCTTTTGTCTGAAGGAACCAATTGCCCTTCTTGGAAACATGCATTCCCATGAGTTATACGCTATCTTGGGTCCCTCAGTTATGTATGTATGTCTGAAATCCTATTGGGGATGAGATCAAGTTCTCTTCCCTGGGATTTCTGACCTTAAGTAAATAAGGAAATATAGTGAAACATTTGTTCATGTATTTCCACATGAAAATTAAGAAGGCTTTTTTCCGTTTGTTTGGAGGTTTTATTTTATGTTTTCTTTGGTTTGGTTGGTTTTGCCTTATTTGATCTGGAACAGAACGTACAAAGGAACTCGAGCTTGTCTCTTCCGTCTGTTTTAATGGTGTATTTTGAGTGTGAGCCCAAGGCCAGATAAAAACATTAATTGTTCTCTCTAGTTAAACATTTTCAACCTGAAGTGGACTTTTAATTTGCATACATATTCTTTAGTCTTTTCAGAATAAACATATATGAGTTTTATTACTTTTTTTATAAGAAAAAGAAAGGATTAGTGATAAGTAAAGTATTAGAGATAGTAAGATTCAAAATAAATTTTGCTCTTGGATCTACTACCCACTAACTGTGCTTCCCATCTCTGAGCTTGGATTTCCTTATCTGTTAAATGAGAATGATAAACCCTGCTGTTGTATGAATTTTCATTTTTTTGATGGTAGGATGCTATTACATTCTGGAATTAATCAAGGATTTGCTTAACAAAATATATTCCAGTTTATTATAAATACTTTTAGCTTTAAAAGTGAACTCTTCAACTGAGACGACAGGATTTTGACCTCACACTGTGACAGGAAGATATTGCCCATTTCTTTCATATAAAGTGGTTGAAAGACCCTTAAATGACTATCTTTGATGCCTCATTTCCAGCAATCCTTTGAATTTCTCTGTTTTCAAAAATACTGCTTCCAGGGGGCAAATTGTCATGGTTTTCTCAAATTAAGTCCCAGGCAGGCTTATGTAAAAGGGGACTTAGTTAATAAAATGGATAGGGTTTATTTGTCAGAGGAAATGACCAAAGTAGAAACGTAGACACAAAAGTGCCACTACTCTGAAATTAGAGATCTGAGCTGTTACTCTCAGCTTCAACAATAAAACACTTGGTGATACTCAGACACCTCATTTAACTCCCGGAGCCTTCAATTTCTTTAAATATGAAAACATGACAATCGAACAGATTTGTGATTCCCAAATACAGTTAATGAACAGAATCATCTTGAGATTTTTTTTTTTCCTTTTGAGATTCCTGGATTCCACTCCAGACTTAATGACTAAGGCAACCCTATCTGGGGAATTTCCCTGTGCCACCAGTTGCTTTATAAAACAGCAACAGTCAAGGTACAGTTGGTTTGGTGCTACAGAAAAAAATATGAGTTAATAATATTTAATATCAAAAAGTATGTTTAATATCAAAGTATGTTTAAGTAAAAAAATTGCATGCAAATATTAATAAATATTGCATATTGCAACAAACATGAGATTAGGGAAGTTGCAACATTAATCTAGTTGTCTAAAATAATGGGCTTAACAAACACATTGTGACTAGCAGATCCTGGAAGTCTGTGATTTTTATTAATATCTGTTTCCAGATGGTTTTGAAGATTTACGATGTGAAGGAATGACTGAGCTCTTCCAGCTCAAACACTTCATTTCCTGTAGAGCTTTGACTGCTACAACTGAACTATTGTTTCCTTCTACAATAGAGATGAATATTAAGTAATTGACTACTTTCAAAATGAAAATGTCCTTCAGCTGAAAGTCATCCTGGATTTTAAAAACTGCCTTAGCAAAGAGACAAAAAGGAGAAATACCTCAACAATGCTCTTCATTGGATGGGACACTTCATGAACTCACAGTTCTCTTTGTATAAAGGGCGCCCATATAGATAATATTTTGTCAAATCAAGCCTCCAGGTTTCAAGCCAGCAGACAAGTGAACTTGGTATTTAATTCCTCAGTAAAAAAGTGCAGTATTCAAGATTTTGTGAGGTTTCTTTTACATCTTTCAGTTGAATTTGTTGAGCATTTGTTCAGCACCTATTATTTCCTTTAGAATGACATACAAAAAACAAAATCATGATCCTTATACTCATGAAGCTAGAAGAACAGATGTAACAGAGGAAGAAAATAATGGCAGTTAGAAGAATGTAGAAAATCTGTGTAAGAAGAGAGACGCTCTGAGTCAGTAGGATTTGGTTACACTGGAGGTGGGAAAGGAGATGCAGATGTTGACCTTTCTTAAGTACAAGTCAGTCTTTCTGCTATTCATTTGCAAGCCCTCGAAGAAAACCTCATCATCTTCGTCATACTGTACCACCATTCTTCCCATTCTGCGTCTTCCAGATATATTTTGTTGGTTTCCTTCTGTCTCTCAATTTTTATGTAGAATCTATGTAATCCTTTATATGTATATATCTATCAGGGACAGGTGTAGCTGGGCAGCGTTAACCACAGGAAAAGAGGAGGGGGCAAAAATGAGGAAGCCAATGAACATTTAGATCCTAACCTGCAACAGCAAGAACTTGAGGTTAGGGAATCTTCCCTGCCAGGAGCTTGTGCAGAAACTAGGAGCTCATGTCCAAAGGTGACTTTTCCTCATTAACATAAATTAACACCCACTAGCACCATGACAGTTTACACATGCCAGGGCAACCCCTGGAAGTTACTCTATAGGGATAAAATTGGGGAGGACCCTTAATTCTAAAAACTTTCCATTCTTTTCACCCCAAAATAATAAATATTCCACCCACAATTTAACATATCATAAGGCATAGACATAAAAGCAAAAGTATAATAGAACCTCAGGGTCTTCTCTACTCAGAAATAAACCCATTTTTCCTCAGGAAATGTTCTTTTGCTTTCTATTTCTATGCAAGAATAGCCTACAATAAAAGCTGCTTATATAAAATATTAAATGCCTCTTACCACTCCGTCGCACCTGCCTGGCTTATAATTCCTCCAAGCCTAAAGCCAAAGAACTGGGACAACACCTCTAAAAAAAAACAACCCTGACATTTTGGCGCCAAAACCTGGGACCACACTTTCAAGGTAAAATGACAAAATGCTTTTGTCCGCTGGAGGCTGCTTTGTCACCTCGGCTCTGTGTTTACCTACTTCTGAGACCTGGTCAGAGGGATATGACAAGCAAGGCAAAGGTGGTATAGACCCTGGGGCCTTGTCCTTTTTGCTATAACACTAAGGCTCGGGAAAGGGCTCTGCCAGCTGCCAATCTTGCCACCTCTTGGCTGACAGGACAACTGGCCCACCATCTGTGTCACTGCTTATAATGCGTTGGGGGATAAAGTGTAATTTACATTCCACTAAAAGGAAAAAAATTTCTTTATTTAAAAAAAAGTAAAATAAAACTTTAAAATTCCTTAGGAATAACAGGTCTCCCGGGCCACTCTCTCTAACAATATCTTAAGTCATTTTCTTTCAATACAGTTCTTTGATCAAATATTACTCGAGGTTTTGGTTTGCTTTTATGGCCACTGTTTTTCACTTTTGACATAAATTCTTAAGTTTCTAAAATGGTTTAGTGCAACCTTAGTCTCCAATGGAGTTCCACGCATTTCTTTTGCTAAGCAATGCCTACATTTAATCATCATTCTCTTTTCAAAAAAACGAAAAAGGGTATGACAAATTATTTCTACTTCTTTTCTCAGCCAGCCTTGAAGTTTAGTCCCATTGACATCACTGTGTCAGAGCAATTCACCCATGTACCCTGTTTGTCTAGTTCCTATCCACATTTCGAAAGAGTAGAATATGTTTTATTGTAATTTTGAAACTGCAAGTTCTAGGTAATTGCATGTTCTCCCTTAAAACTCTACAATTTCCACGTTTTCTCTCAGAACGTGTACTTGTCAAAAGGATTTTTAAAAGTCCCATTATTCCTACCTAGATTAATATTGCAACTTTAGTTGCAGTGCATAATATTTATTACTTGCATACATGATTATTTACTTAAATGTGTTCTATACTTCTGGAATTAGATAAATATTATGAATTCATATTTTCCTATATCACCAAACCAATTGTTTTTGAGTATTCCCATAATGTGAGGTAATCATTGGCACATGGAAATTGCCCAGATGTGGTTACTAGATGAAGTACTGGATGTGCACATAAATGTGAATTTCAGGTAAACAATGAATGAAATTTTGTGTACTGTGCAGATATGAGTCATCCTTATATTAAAACTATATTGTTTATTTTGAATTCTAATTTAATTGTAACTTCTGTGTTTTTATTTGCCAAATTTAGCAACCCTACCAATAAATCATTACATCAGGCTTCCTCAGAGGTATCTGCTATGTATTTTTATTCTTTCCTCTTTCTCTCTTCCTCTTGCTCTTTTGCCTAATTTCAACAATTGCTGCTGTGACCCCAGCACAGTCGTTGGTACATACACTCCCTGCCTTTTCCACAGGTCATTCTCATCTGATACACCCAGGCATACTATCCGAAGCTTATTTACCATGCCCTCATCATCTGCTCTTGAACCTTTCGTTGCTTTCTATGCCTTTTGTGATGAAGTCTAAATTTTTCACCCTAATTTTCAGGCTCCTTCTTAACTGGGCGCATGTTCCTCTTCAATTGCTGTCTCACTTATTGCCAACTAATGCCTCACTCCAGACGCCTTTAGAATGAATCACACTTCTTGCAGACCTCTGTCACTTTGGCCGTGCTGCTTCTGTGTCTGAGATATCTTCTTTCTTCTCGTCTGATTATCCTCTCAAGCTCTGGTATAAATTTTATCTCTTGGAAGCTTTCCCATACTTTTTATTCATTGTTGCAATTATCCTTGTACTGAACTTATCTATAACAATTACTTTAACACATGATTATCATCTGTATTTTTTAACAGTATTATTTCTTTCTCCCTCAATGAAATTGTATCATTTCTGAGGTCAGAAATTATGACACCTCCCCCCCCATATTTTTTTGAGTGCTGATCAAATAGCAGGTGTATTAATCTCTCGGGCTGCTATAACAAAATACGAAAGACCAGATGGCTTAAATCCATGTCTTACAGTTTTGGAGGCTTGGAAGCCCAATATTCAGTTCCTGATGGAGGCTATGTTTCTGGTTTGCAAAAGGCCACCTTTTTGCTATATTCTCACTTGTCAGAGAGAGAGAGATCATCTCTCTCGTGTCTCTTCTTATAAGGGCTTCACTCTCATGACTGAATTACTCCCCAAAGGTCCCACTTCCAAACGCCGTCACCTTGGGATCAGGGCTTTAGCATATGAATTTTGGGAGGACACAAACATTTGTAGCAGACGTTCATTGAAAACGTTTTCGATTGAATGGAAGAGGATAACGACCTCTTAATATAGAGTGCACCAATTTCCACTGAGAAGGAAATGATTGAAGTAGTTTGGGAGAATATGAACACAATCATACTGTTGCTTGGGATATTTGCTGTGCCGGAGAAAGGTTGAATTTGATAACAATACAAGGGCAGTTGAAGAGTGAAACCAAAGCGTCCCTCCTCAATCATGCAGCTGGGAGTGAACAGAGAGGGGCTACAGTACTCTGAAGTGTGGTGTTTCTGCTGAGTCTTTGTAGCTAGTCTGACCCCCCACTTCAAGTTGTGATATCTAGAACAGGTTGTTTCCTGACCATTGAAAGAAGCCATTGCATTATATTCGAGACCAAGTCAGTACAAGTCAAAGTTCAGTATATTTGACTGAAGGTCTGATGTTAGGAAAGTGGACATTTCCGTAATTATTCTGAACTTTGTATGACGATATATCATAAGACACAGACACCTTTGATCTGCTGACTGAGGCCCTCACATGGCCTGGAATCTTCTGCTAGTACTGAGAGTTCATATAAATCAATTTACAGGAACATTATTTATTTCTCTCTCCAAGACAATTTGCCAGAATGAGGTCAGAAAGAAAGATTAATATGACACCTAATACTGCAGCAAGAAGAAAACTGTTTTACTATTAGGGTCAAATCTTAAAGAGGCAGGTGTTTTTGCTTTGCCCGAAAATATTAAATTTACAATTGTTAATGCGCCTGGTAGATTCTATTTAAGTGTATCTAACAACTGTGTAGCAAAGTGACACAAGCAGAGGCCTCTGGTATTTGAAGTCCTAGCTTCACAATTCCTTCAATGTCTCTGAACCTCAGTTTTGTCCTTTGAAAGTGAGAAAAGCTCATGGGGTTTTGTGAGAGGAAAAGCTGAAAGGAGGTGGGTGGATCCCTTAAACAGTTGCTCCTGAAGAAATGGGTATATCTGACTCGACTCCTTACGCCCTTCCTTTGCCAAAGGAGTCAAAGGTTAGGTTCAGGGTGGAAATCGTATGGCATTTTTTTTGCGTTTTAAAGCTCTTTCAAGTGTTTTGTTCATGTTATTGAAATAAGAATTCCATATATTAAAAGAGCTTGTATTATTTTCCTTATCGTTTTCAGAGAAAAAAAATTGAGCCAGAGAAGAACTGTGTTATGCAGTGGAAAGATTACTGAACAAGAATCAAGGAAGTTTGGTGAAATTCCCAACTTAGCCACTAATTATCTTTCTATGGGCTTATGCACGTTATCCCTCTTGTATGTAAAGTAAAAATGCTGACTAGAAGTTCACTGTGGTCTGGTATAACTCTAAAAATCTGTAATATAGCCCAGGCAGAGACAAAACTATAAATAAGAATTTGGGTTTTTCTGGCTATTAAGTGATTTAGCTTTCCTCATTTCATCACATTGCTTCTTTTGCAGTTATTTGCAGCACTGATATTTACATGAAGAAATCTAAACTTTTTTTTGCCCTTTAAAATCCAATTTAATTTAAAATTTAAATGCATGTGTCTTATAGTAAATGTTGCTCAACCACCAGTGATTTGTTGTAACTGCATGGGGGACACACATAAATCAAAAATGCATTTAGAGCTCTGTCCAAATTATAAATTCAATAGCTTGGTCCAAATTATAAATCAAATGAGTACTGTGCAACTGTCAATCAGTTGAAATAGATTAATAACCTCAGCTGAAGTGATTTGATGAACTGTGGAAGTTATGGGAACTGCAAGACTTCAAGTCTAACTTGAAGAGCTCTTCACAGTGTTGGCAGAATACTTTCACCCACCGCATAATAAGAATGGGGAAATTGATGGAACACACTCCATAGGCTTTACTCAGACAGATTTTTTGGCCTCACAACAGCCTTAATCAGAAGGTGACCGTATTATTATTATCATTTTATAGATGAGGTGCTGAAGATCAGAGAGGTGAAGAAGTGGCTTGCCCTGTGTCACATGCTGATAGAATACAGAACAGGATTCAAACCCCCCGGGGAGTCTTTTTCCAGAAACTGACCTAACAATTACACTAGACTGCCTCTTCTACAGTTCTAAGTAGAAGAGGGTGACTGATGGGTGGAATTCCAGTGTCAAAGTTTCTTCAGTTGAAAACCACGTCTCTGAGCTAGAGAATATATGGATTCCAAGAAAGCTAAGGCATGTTGGGTTTGTCTTTTAATAATGAAAAACTTTCTTACTTATTTCTTGCTCAGTGAATGATTTCAGCTTACCAAAGTCCTTCATTGCACCTGTGTAGTTTTCATCGTGTAATAGAACTACAAGATCACTAAAGTTAGCAGAATTAGATGCTTATATTTTGTTTATATTTTGTCAATGACCTTCCTGAGCCACTCATCCACTACCTGCAGCTTCCTCCCTCCGCAGATGCAAGAAACGTCTGGCCATGTCATGAGGTTTTTTGAGGGTTTAAAGAAAAACAGGATATTACGCCATAGCTCAGTATCATTTCCCATAGATCACATATGAAGTTGTAGTCATTGGATTTTATAAATGCACGTGAAATGAGTGCTTACTGCAAGATAGCTTCTGTGCCAGCTGTCTGCAAATGCACAACTCTGAGAGGTAATTCTTATTAGCGTCAAGACTTCCTTAGTATCACGAGCTCCCTGGAGTTTCTTGAGAAATATAATGAACATGTTATAGGCTGTCTTACAGAAACTTGGGTGACTCTATTAACCCGGTATTCCAACTTCTGAGAGTAGAAAATGTAAAATCTCAAACTTTTGCTTCCCAAAGGAAGTGTGGTTTCACAAAAACTTACAAGGGTTAAGCCTCTCTTCACAGTGCGGTAACTTTCAACATCCCCTGTAACTCACTGGCCGGTACTGTAGCAGTCCTAACCCCCACAAGGGGATCCACTGTGTGCACTGGAGAAATGAGAGAATGAGCCTGGAGACTTTGCTTCACACAGCACCATCCCCGCCCCTGAATTACATTTAACATTAGTGCTTTTATTGTTGTTCTGTAGTAACAGTAGTACAAGCAGCAGCAGCAACAGCAGGAGCAGCAGCAGTAGTAACAGTAAATTAAGGGGATATTTATCTGTAGCTATTAAGTCCTGAACACTTCAAAGTAGCCTGTGCCCCTGAGCTCAGAATCATCTGGAACCATCACTAGCCACTAAAATCATATAGCTACATCCTCTGCAAGTAGACAATGTATGTCCAGTTACAAGTGATCATGAAACATGTTACAAAGAATGCTAAATGCCAGTAACCATAATTATCCCAGGGAATAAATGGAAAGAAATATGAGCAATACGAATATTTGAGATATTCTCTGTATCTCTCATCGTTCAAGTTGATATAGTTCTTGTCAATCCTATGTGAGTCTTATGTAATCCGCTAAGGGTGAGCATTATTTTTCTCATTTCACCTGTGACAAAGCCAAGGTACAAAGAGGTTAAGTAACTTTCCCAGATAGCCTGACTAGAAAGTGAGGTAAACCAATCCAGGTATATCCAGCGTCAACACTCTGTCAGTGTGGGTGGTACATTATGTAGCAAAAACAATATAAAGGTCTGAAAAAAAAGTAGTCAAAAGTTGCCTGGAGCAAATTAAAGGGAAGTGGACATAGTTTGCTAATGTTACCAACTTCTATCTCCAATAATTTTTTAATTGTTGTTATGTAATATTTCACATGACATATTTGTACTGTAATGACTAGTGATAAAGATGCATGGATGGTTAGGAAGTAGAAAATTACCTTTGCTGCTAGAATACTCACCCTCTTTCCCTATCCAACGTAACTACTATTCTGAATTTAATGCTAATAATGCCCTTGGTTTTTTTAACTTTAAAACAAATTTAATTGTGGCGAATTACACATAACATCAAATTTGCTACCTTAACCATTTTTAAATGTGCAATTCAGTAGTGTTAAGGATGTTCATACTGTTGTGCAACCCATCCCCAGAACCGTTCGCATCGTGCAAAACCGAAACTCTACTCATTCGACAGCTTCCCAAGAGCCCCTCTCTGCAGTGCCTGGTAACCACCATTCTACTTTTTATTTCTATCAAAATTTCACTATTCTGAGTACCTCAAATAAATGGGATCATACATACACACACATAATTCTGTAATCGAGGGCTGCTCGTACCTAGTAGTGGTATTGCTGGGCTATAACCTGTATGTTTTGTTCTAGTCTGTTTTTATGAATATTATAACTTAGGCATAATTTATTATTTTATGTAGCCCAAATTCATCAATATTTGCTTAGATTGTCTATGTTTTCAATTTTATTGGTCATCATTTCTTCTTGCATCTTTGATTTTCCACCTGAGATCATTTTTTACACTGTATATTCTTTATAATCTTCTGTATTTAATCAATTAATGATAAATTCCAATTTTTCTGAAAATGTCTTTTTTAATCAAATTATTAGTAAATAATTTTAATGCAAATACAATTCTATGTTGACTTTCATTATCTAAGTACTGAGGATATGAGTTTTTTACCTAGTGACTTCTATTCTTGCTGAGAGCTCAGTTTTTTTGTTTAAACTCAGTTATTGGTAGAATAACTCAGTTTTTATTGGGTTTCTTTTCCAGCATGCACATGCGTAGTCCTGAACTGCACAGAAATAAATTCTAGTTTTATTCCCCCTATATTTTTCCTTAACCTGAGGTTTGGGAATCTAGTCTATTCTTCCTTGAATAGCTCTCAACCCTTTATAAATGTAAATCCTAACTCTCTCCGGTGCTTTCCCATTCTCTACGCCACTTCTTACCTTAGCCAGCGTACTGAAAATCTCATCTGTGCCCACGGAATTTCCCAGTCTCTAGGTTCTAGATCTAAAGACTTGTTCATTTTACCATGGACATAATTTCATTTCTTTGTCCTCCTCTTCCTCTTCTCTTCATATTTCTCTTCTTCAAAAAGTTAAGGATTAATTTACATATGAAAATCTGTATAAATATTACACAAATATTATACACACATTATATACACACACTATATACATATAGTTAGGGTTAGGGTTATATGTTTATATGTATACAAACATACACATAGATATACACATACATAACTGCTGCCTACACAAAAATGTAGAATATTTATAACATTGTATCAATAGTCGGCTCCCTTTTCCCCCACATAGTCAACCCTCCACAAAGGTAAATGCTGTTCTCACCTCTGTCGCCATAAATTTATTTTGCTTGGCTTTGAACTTCGTTTAATGGAATCGTGTTATAAGCACTCTTTATATCTGGCTCTTCTGTTCCACATTTTGTGTTATGAGATTCATCCATATTGTTATGTATGGCAAAGATACATTTATTTTAATGTCTATGTAGTATTATCCTATCTTATAAATATGCTCCAATTTATTTATTAATTATTCTATTGATAAACATTTGAATTCTTTCCATTTTTTGCTATTATGAATAAAGCTACTGGGAACATTCTTGTGCATGTTTTATCAGGGGCATATACATTTATTTGGGGGGTTTTGTAGTAGGATAGTAATTAGTGGGTCACAGAATTATGCATGTTCAGCTTTGATAGATGTTGTGAAACGATAGTTTTAAATTGTGTCGATCTGCACTCTCTCCAGCGACATGTAAGAGTTCCAGTTGTTCTGCGTCCTTACCCATACTTGATAGTTTTAGTTATTTTACTTTTAGCCATTCTGTTGCTGAGCTCTATTTCTGTTTTTTTTTGGATCCTGAATTACTGAATTCCATCTCAGCTGCTATAAAAGTGTAGGCCTAGAAAGAAGGAATAAAAAACATCTAAGGCTCTATATAATATATGTATATATTCCCCTATGGAAGTACAAATGGATGGAAAAAATGGGATAAATGATGTAACTACTTGTTAATTAGTGTCATTAGCATACCAAATAAAAGCCCAGCTGCAACATAGACCAAATTCAATTAATGTGTGGTTTCCAACTATGAGCAGGAGACTCCAAAGGCACTACAGGGTATAAAAATATAAGTGAGGATTGAGTAAGCTCCCTTCTGCTGGGACTAACACTCCAAGATAGGGAGTTAGAAGCAAACGTAAGTTCCTCTCAAAAATGTCAAAGAAAGAAAGAATTCCATAAAGATTATAAAAATGAAAATTGCAATTGGTTTATGAGCTCAAATAAAGGAGATTGTTTTTAAACTTCCAGTTGTAGGTATCAGAGTGAATGAGAAAAATATGGTATTTAATCATTTTTTGAGGGAAGCAGAGGATTTCAATTAGGAAAAAATTAAGTGTTAGAGTTTTTTTTAAAATTGAAGAAAGAATGTCAGAAAACATTTTGTGTTATAAATATCCATGGATTGCTTTAAGTAGAAATTAAATTTGGTTTAAATAGAGAATTATGAAATAATAGGATAGATCCTGGCATAGAGATGGAATGTTTATCAAATAAGTAATAGAACAAGGGAATAGAAGGATGAAAGAATAAATGAAAATTTGTGCTAACGAGTGAAGGATCAATAAAGTAATAATGGAAGGCTTTGGGGTCACAGTTCTTCAGAGGTCCATCGCATTGTTGTATGTCTTGTGAGTGAACCACACTGATTGCCCTTTTTTTTTTTTTTTTACCAGGCTCTATTCTCAAGAATGCTTTTCTAGTGAATAGTTTCGGAAAATAGAGAACTTTTAGAAACAAAATTTTGCTCATGCCTAAGTACAATAAAGATAACGTCTCTTTCTGGGCAAAGGCGGGTTTGTTTGCAGGCCATTTAAAAAGCTCAGGTTCCCTAAACTCGGGTTTCCTCAGCTGTGAGTGCAGTGCCTCTGGGACTTCAGGGTCAAGGGCAAATGCAGACTTGATACTCATGCTTTTTGCTTTGCAAAATGAGTATGAAATTTCCTCATCTTTAACCCAGGAATTTCATATCTTCTACCATCATCCCTGTAATTTTGGCAGATTAGTTAGTTAGCTTCCAAGTAGCTTAAAATCTCAGACTCTTCTTGACAAACATAAACCTAAAAGTTATGTCAAGAGCTGTGGTTGACCTTTGAGAGGTTGTTACTGGCCTTAGCATTTAAATTACTTTTAAATGGAACGTAATTGTTTTGGAAAAGGAGATTATAATATATTTACAAACAAACAAAAAAGTCTGTGCTTTGAAATACTCTATTGCAATTTATCAGTTTAAATATAGAAACAAAAAAAAACTATATTCCTGGGAGTGAGGAAATGTGGATTCTGGAACACGAAGCCTTTTTGTATGAATCTAGCACTGTCACTTAACCTCCTTGGGTTTTAGTATCGTCATCTGCAAAATGAGTCACTACAATAGTTTCTAAGTCACTAGTTAGCACTGAACTTTCATGTTTTCTCATGATGCCACCTCAATGTTCAGAATTCTCCTGTATTATGCTAAAGGGAATCATTAGTATTTCTAGTTTGGGCACTGGTCTAAATTTTTAACAAATGCCGTATATCAGGTCTTTAAACAAGATACTTTCCCCTAGCAGAGAAAACACCCATTTTTATTCATGTTGATTTAGAATGTTGCTCATTTCTTTATAAAATGGAGAGAGAAAAATACCATCATGCAAATACAATGCTCTCTTTTTGTGTTCTTTTTCTGGTGAGAATAACATAAAAATGTATTTTTCTTTACAATATATATGTAACTCCATATTTGCCATCCTCTTAACCAGTCAATATCTACACAATGTTCTTTTATCAAAGGTTTAGTGGGTTGATAGAGATTTGGCCACAAGAAATATGTAAAATAGGAAATAATTAAAGTATTATGTAAAATTTATTTTTTAGGGATTCTCCACACCAACTATTCACCTAGAAGGCGTAGACATAAGATGAAAACTGTGAGGATTCTTTCTCTCATTTCTTTTTCTTTGTCTCTAAAATTTTTGAGGGAATAAGAAAAATATAATCAGAAAACCTATTTATAATATTTCCTCAGAAAGGAAACATAAATCATTTATCCAAATTTATTCCCTGAAAATATAGCCTGCTGTTGCCCTTCTGGGCAACATCTATTTTAGTTATTTATTAGTAGTTATTAGTACTCTTCAACATTCCCCCATTGGGCATTTTATCCTAAAAGATACAAATGTTAAACTACACAAATCGAAAACTGTACAAAGAACACTCTATGCTCCATCTAAATATATTTGTCACTTGTATAGAAGCTGTAATCTCAAAAAGGACACAGCAAGGTTCCTTAAATGTTAGTCCTTCATAGATGATTGCTCATAAATGAAGGCTATTTTAAAATGCTTTGTGTACCAGCATAACTTCAGACCACTTGGCTTCACTCACAGAAAAAATAATGGTGGCAAAGGCAAGGTGTAAGGAAAGAGAGTTTCTATATTATGTGAAAAAATAAGAAATAAGGTGATACATTTGTACTTCAGGCAATTACGAATTTACCATTACTCCAATAAATGAGATAAAAATTCAGTGGCCATTTTCTGGGATATATATTACTTCTTCCCCTTTTCTTTTCAATTCCACCAGAATAAACTCCTGGATACTGATGTGATGTGCCATTCAGGATTTTGTGTGTATACACGTTTGCACATGTATTAGGGCAAGAGAGAGAATGTGTTAAAGTACAGGTTTAAGATTCTGTGTCTACATGGTATTACATGCCATGGATAAATTTTAGAAAACACATTTCATAATAAATTTGCCTTTGGCAAATCCACAGCGTCTTTGGGAAAATCGGAAACATGAAAATATAGTATGGTACCATATTAATAAATCCCTAAAGATTATATTCCCAGGTTTATAATAATATGCACACTACTGTGTATGTGGTAGGAGGTCAAATGAAACAAAGGTTAGTTACAGTTGGAACAGTTGGTAGAGCTTAATGGAAGAGCTGCAGCGCAGTTGACCGTGAAGGCAGGTAGAATTTAAAGAATCAAAAGAATCAAGAAGTGGATGCTGAGTGAATTAATATGTGATACATGAGTGAATGAATGAAGAGAAAGCAGAAAAGTTGCAATGTCTAATCAAATATAAGTCATTTTTCATAGTAAATATTTATTAAATGGTATTATGGGGATTTATCAATAAACAATATGTTTTTCTTCTCTCTCCTCATGGAGCCTGTATTATAGTCGGCGATGAGGGGCTTGTGCAGGGAATCAAGATCGAGGTGTGTTACCTACATTCGCTGATGTACTGAGCAGTAAGAGTAAGCAGAAAAAGTGTCATATTACAACTAGAAGGAACCTCAGCAGTCATATAGTTCAATCACGTTACATAGAAGGCATTTGAAGTGCAGAAATGTCAAGGACTTGACCAAAGTGACACAGATTTTAGCGTAACAGCAAAAAATAGAGACTGAGCTATAGGATTCAGTGCAATGTTCTCTCAGTCACATCAGAAATTTCAAAGAAAGTGCAGGACCACAAATGGAAAACCTTAAACGTGATTCTACAATAGTAAAGCTAATAGAAGCAATAGTATAAGGTGTGCTAAAGAGTGTCTTTTGTGTCTATAACTCTTACTACATTTAGAAACATTAAGTAGTAATTTTCTTAACTGTTACTAGTAAATGTCATCCATGAGGTATTTTTTTTCCTTTCATCTCATTTGATTTCACTGAACATCTAAGTATATTTCACTGGTTTTCATGTAATGTATTGGTCATGTCATGGAAGCTGTGAAGACTAGAACCATTTATAGATAGTATCAACCACAAGAAATCATCTGTATACAGGAATATTTTTGGCAGACATACGAATTCTATTTCAAAGGTAACTATGAAGCAAGAAACTGTTTGAAAGATAG
This sequence comes from Lepilemur ruficaudatus, assembly GCA_963574885.1. Classification (NCBI taxonomy): domain Eukaryota; kingdom Metazoa; phylum Chordata; class Mammalia; order Primates; family Lepilemuridae; genus Lepilemur; species Lepilemur ruficaudatus. The sequence goes on from CAUYRT010088311.1 coordinate 58,759, forward strand.
AGGTAATTTTCTGTACCTAGCTTGCTTACTGACCCCTATGTACTATTGGGGATTAGCGAAAGAGACTTATTCAGGGAAGCAGTTAGTTATTCATTGCTCCAGTTACATAGAGTCGATGCTATGAAGAGAGGATAAAGCATTTATCTTTTTCATGCCTTGTAAGGACAACCAAGAAAAGCAGGAGGAATCACCAAAGCTCAGAAAGAGGACAAATTATTGTTAGGTGGGTCACTGATGGACTTCCCCGGCTGACCCGATGGTTCCCTGCTGGCAGAAGTTTTGTTGTAAGAGACTTTCATTTGAGCACTGTCACTGCCCTATTTATAGAACATCTAGAGAGCTGATTCAGAGCAAAGAAAAAATGGTTAACCTTTGAAGGATTTGTACAGTGTTACTAGGATGACTGAACCTACAATCACTAAACAATCTGACATTAATCTCCTTGATGTCAATGATTAGTAGAATGTATGATATAAAATATTCTTCCATAAAAATGATAAAAGGATAAATTAATTAATGATATTATAACTCAAAATGTCAGATATTTTGTAACTGATTATGTTAAAATGCTACCAGGTAAGTCACTATGAAACCTTTTCTTTCCTACAGTGCATCATTCCACAAGGGGAAAAAAATCACTTTTTATATAGAGAAGGTATCTGCAGATATTAAAGAAGACAGAATGAATAAATCTTCCATATCAGATTTTTGACAGGTTAGAAACAAAAAGCGAGTGCTAGTTTTATTAAAACAAGTAACAAACAACATCAGGCTTTAAGCTAGTTTAAGGTTTTATGATTAGATTAAGGACCAGAAGAAATAATAACCCAGGCAAATTTGCAGTTAGGATTATTGTAATCCACTAAATAGATTTAAATATTCCAAAATATTCAGTGAAAATAAATTCACTAAGTAATTCCATTAATGGAATAATGTCAGTTGATTTTTAGAATCACAATCTAATGGCATTTTGGAAAAATGAATCTAAATGCATCATGGTTGTATCACCTTGATCATTGTTTCCCTAATTTACTCTGTTGTCTTTGCAAATAATTTAACTCTGTTTCTTAGTTCTTGCACTTAAGATATTTACTAGTTTAAGTCTATGGGAAAGATGCAAAATGATGAGGTAAATTAAGTTTTAAAATATGTTGTTCATTTGACTGTCTCATTTTATAGATGGAACGTAAAAAACATAACACCATGTGTCTCAATCAGCACAAGTCCAGAAAGCAAGTAAAAGAAAAATAAGCAAATAAATAAATAAGATACTTTGCAGGAGAGCAAAAGATACACTCAGTTGGATTTTATGATATGACAGCAGTAATTTATAGTAGTCAATTAGGGCACTGGGGGTGTTGCAAGAGTTAGGGACCCTGACAATTTTGGAGTGAAGTTTAAACCAAGAAAAGTTCAAGTTTGATCTGTAAAAACCAATATATTGTTACTTACTATGTATATAAACTCACCTACTAAGTAGGGGCACACTAACTGTATGATAATTAGAGTTACTGAGTGGATATAATCAGAAAAGGCCTTAAAGCCCCTCCTCTCCAAAAGTATTGCAGCCATTTATTAGGTATACACGAATAAGAAGAGTTGTGGCTAAATGCTTGTCATGCTGAGCTAGGTTAGAACCCATAGGTTGTTTCGAATCCAAGTGTAGGTGAAAACAATGACTTAGGCTTCACTTAAAGTTGCTTTAACTTTATACTCTTGCACATCATCAAATAAACAAGATAAAGTTATGAAGCAGATAATTATGCTGGTGAGTGGACGTGTGTCCCCACTGCCTGCCTTGTATCTCAAGGAAGTGCGTCTGAATTTTGGCGGTCTCGGCAGGTCATACAGAGTGAAACAGCCACAGTTTAGGAAATCATAAAACTGTGGGCTTACTACTGTTACATCTCTGACATACCAGCACGCAGAAACAACTTATGCAGCAATACACGAAAACAGTTCTGCTACCCAGAGAGTTATGTCACCATGGAGGTCACATACGTGGCTATTTAATCCAGCAAGTCTTGCTGCAGGAGAAGGGATCGCCACACTTTATCTTATCTTATCTCATCTTATCTACATGCATACTTCATTTCTCGGGGGATTTCTACTTCGGTATACACAGAGGCATTCCACAGGGATCACTGTAAATGACCTAACACATCTTCATTTTCTTCCTTGCCCTTATCTACATTTTACAGATGGAGAAATTAATGTACAGACTGGTTAAATACATTTTTCAAAGCCATTGAGCTTTCAAAGCAGGACCTGTCTTTCCCTGTTGGTTAGTCAGGGCTTCAGCAACCACCCTCAACCACTCTGCAGCGCTGCTTCTCCAGCAGGTGCAAAGGTAATCTGCACTGGATAATCAAAATACCCATCAAATACTTTTGGCTCAAGGAAACAGTAGCTAACTAAATAAAGGAATTTCCTGTGTATGACTTTGGGAACGTTCTATGACTTCTCTATGCCTTAGGTTCCTCATCTGTAAGTAGTGCCATCGTGCCTAGCCCATAGGGTTGCTGTTGAATTGAATGAGTTAATAATTGCAAAGCAACTAGAAGAGGACATAGGTCGATATCAGTGTCTTATGACTATGTGCAACTGGTTGTGACTATAATTATGATGATGGTGGTGATGATTTTTACTTTTAGAGAGGGAGGGAGAGACTCATTTGTGTGTATGTCCAGCCACAGAAAGCAGATATACATCTCAGACATTCTGGGGATACATGTTTTGATTTCACCATAATCTCAAGTTTTAGCAATGACTTATAAAGCTTGTCATCAGCAAAGGACCTGGTTCTGTCAGTGGCTGCTACAAATGACTTGCGTTTTATATACCAATACGCAGGGTCAACCATCCCTACAAAAGTCAAGTCTCTTGTGACATTCCCTGTGTTTCCCCAATGCCATGTTTTCCTTTTGTGATTCCCTTTTTTCCTTCAAGCCAATTTCAAATATTCATTTAACTTGATTTCACTCCTATGAAAATATATGATGGAGAGAATAGAATATGCTGTGATCTGTCTCAGGCTTAAAAACCCTCAGTGATTTTTCAGGCCATGTTCCATAATCTGTCCCCCTATACTCCCTGCAACGGATTTGAAAAGGCAGCATCTTTGCCTATTTCAAATTCTGGCCTAAAGCTACTGCTTTGCTACTTAGAGAATGTTTGAAGGCTGAAATGCATTTATTCGGTGTAAGCACGAATGCAGCCGTTCTCATGTTCCCGTAGACTCGTACTGCTGACAGCTGACAGGCTCTGGCATTTATTTGTTTAAGGGTGTTGAGATTTTATACAACTCAATGTACTTTCAACAAAAACAGCTAAAGAACAAAATTCCATGAGACTGTTAGCAAGGACAGTTGTTTTTACCACCTCTCAACCAATTTTCTATGTTTTGTATCTTAAATATTTTATTAATAATGTGACCACTATTCCAATTTCTAGCCCCCATGTTTAACTGCGTATTTTACTTTAGAAATTCCTATCAAGTGTTGACTTTCCCTTCCATCAGCACTGCCCCAGTCTCAAAAATATTTTTATTGTGTTGAAACTTAGTATGTTACTCATATCCCAAATATTTCTTCATTTCAATTGACCTTTTACTCTGAAAATAACAGGTATCGTCTTAAAAAATATTGATTATGTTTTTCTTACTTAAAAGCTTTTTTCTCTTTTACCCCTATAGGATAAAAATCCAAATTTCTGAGCTGACTTATAAGCATCCACCATTTCTGCTGACACACATAGAACATCTCCACCAACGTACCCAGTGTCCAAGCTACATTGGGCTGACCACTATTTTCAATCACACTATGATTTTTTATGGGTTCCTGCCCCTGCACAAAACACTCCTCTAAGATCAGGGCTATAATCAGTATTAGTTTTTGCTAGAATGTCCTTCTCTAGCCGAATCCTCTAACATGAAACATCTGATTATTTTCATCCATCAGCTCAGACGTATCCCTCATGTAAAAACTTAACTGCTTACATTTTAAATGAAACCATCTTCTTCCTGGGTTTCCTTGGCACTGTGCCATTACCTCTGCAGTTTCACTGGTCCCATGTGTCTTCATTTATCTGGTTATTTATCTGTAAAGTAGGTGAATAAATAAAAATGAATTAAGCACCAAATCAAACTTCACATCACCTTAACAAGAAGATACAAGCATTGGTATATCAGGATTCTAGAAATCTGAACCTGATCCTGACGTTTCCGCTTTGCTTCTACTTCTCTGGTCTTGGAAAATGTTATTAACCAGTGTGTGGACCGAGGGTATTAATGCATCACCTGCCTGGGAGCTGGCGTTTGCAACAGATTATTATTCAACATGCCTTTTAGCTTTAAGACCTATAATTCTATAAAATAGTAATTTGAAATATTCTCTCAATAGGTCATTATCCAGAGGAAAAGAGTCATATTGAATAACTTTTATCTAAAAAATATCTGCGCCCCGCCTTGTCATTTACTTTTTGCTTCATCTCTATTATATTCCAACTCTTTCATTTTGCTCTGGGCAATCATTGTAAAATGTTAGGATAGTCACAAAAATGCTGAAGAGAAACACATTTTGCCCCTGGTTAGTACTAAGAATCTATTAGCGCTTTATCATCCTGGCAGACAAGTATACATAGGCAATGAGTAAAATGTTGAGCCAGTTCCGGTATTAATCATCTGAAACAGCTAAGGAATTATTGCATATTTCACCGTATACGGACTCCAATCATTTAATTCATAATACAATATATCAGTGATCTATGAATTCCTAATGTTATTCCAACTCACTATCAGATCTAATTGATTATTTATAAAACATATAAACTCTGCCAATAAACAGAAAACATAAAATGTCTGGTTTGGAAAATAGCACAGTTTACTTGGAAGTATTTGATTTCTCATTTAGGCAACTTTCCAATTCTATTTAGCTTCAATATTCTTTGGATTCTCTGGGTGTTATTATAAAGTAGAGGCCAGCAGAGTATATTATTTAAGTTTCTATTTCAGCTGCATCACTGGGAGACTCAAAATACTAGTGAATTTAATAAGGTAAAAAAAAAAAATTACTTTTCCTTCACTTAATACAGCATTGTAAGCAATCCAAGGCTGCTGGTGCCACTACAGCCATTAAAAACCAGATTCTTCTTTCAAATTGCTCTGCCAAACTCATCTTGAGCTTCCAATTTATAGTCCAAGAAGGTTTCTCTGGCTCTGGACAGCCAGTCATATGCAGCCAACAAGGAGAAAAAAGCAGTTGTTGAAAATAACCCTTAACTTTAAGGACACAGCCCAATATTTGCACAGATCACTCCTGTTCACATCCTGTTAGCTGGACCTTGCTGGGCGTCTGGGCACACCTTTGCATAAAGGAGGCAGATAAATCTAGTGATTATGCCAAGGGGCCAGGACCCAACTAACATTCAAATATTCTATTACTGAAGGAAGATGGGAGAATAGCTGAGAGTCTCAGCCAAAGCCATGCTCCAACAAAACACAAGTGTTCCACAATCTAAACAGACATTGAATAATGCATATTTTATTTCAATTTGAACCAAGAAATCAAATAATAAATAGAATTTTCTTAATCAAAGTTTTTATAAAGGTATTTTTAAGCAACAGTTTTCAAAGATTATCATGGTAATTAATAAAATAACACAATATAATGATAGGAGTGGAAAAATTTGGAAAGCATTAACTATGTTTTTCCGATATTGACCGGTTCCCTCTTCCCAATAGAAACCTGAAAGGGTTTACCCAGGCTGTGTGTATCTCATGAAAGACAAGGCCTATAGCAGTCTTTTGCATTCCTTGTGTATACTGTTGGTGTGAAAATGCTGGTAAAGAGTTAGTGGAAAGGGCCAGGTTTAATGACCCATAGATGTAAATGCAATTGGTGATAAAACTAATAATGACTCCAATAGGATATTGAGAGCAGGAATGTATCAGTATGATTTTAAATGGGGAAGATAAAATAAACAGTGGTTGAGAGCATGGGAAAGGTATATTTTTCAATATGAATTCCTATGGATTTTATATCTACCCCATGAGTAATCTTTTACTTTTAAATAAATGGGAATGCAAGAAAAAATACTTAATGCTATTAATTTTTATTGATCTATTCGTCTGTGGTTGTGATTTGTTTTACACATATATAAATATTATATACAAATCTGTCTTAATACCTGTTTCTGTGCAGTTTGCAATCTGGTTTTAACATTTTTTAGCTTGTAATGAAATTGGTTTTTACATTTTAAAAAAGGTTGTAATAAAGTTATCTTTTACAGCTTTTTAAACATATTAATAATAAACACACACCACCACCACAGGGGGCATAAGTGATTTCTGATTTCTTCTACCAGAATTAGCAGCTCAGAATGCATGTAATATGCCTTCAATATTAACACAGGTGACAATTTTACCAAAAGTTTTACCATGGGAGATCATGGATCACCACATCTGCAGCTCTCATATCAATTCCATCATATTTCATTCTATAATAAAGACATCTGCACCCAGATGTTTATGGCAGCACAATTCACTA
>CAUYRT010088312.1:0-10666 GCA_963574885.1 Lepilemur ruficaudatus
ATGTCATTTAGGTAAATAGTGAATTAAAGAATCCAGTGACTGCAGGAATCATTAAGATGCTTCCTACATTCTTCTCAAATTCATTCAGCCTAGTTTTGAAATAATAATGAATTCTTTATTTTTGCTCTGCCAGTACTATTCACCATCCACCACTTTTAAAAGGCATCTAGTATCATTGTTCTCTCCCCATGTGTCTGGATTTTTTATGAGTTACCCAACATTTTTGACATCCTCTCCTTTCTAAAATTCTTATCTTTTCTCTTTGTGACTATCCCGCTATCCCTTCTTTCACTGTTCTTCATCCTATATCGACTCTTACTTGTACTGCTATTTCTAATTAAACTCTACACGGAGTAAAGTCAATTAATCCCATAGCCTTAGCTATGACCTCTTTGAAGTGTACATCTAGCCCTTTACAACTTCTAAAGATTCCAAAGGCAGTACTAACCTTGCAACAGCTTTTCGGCACTTATTATTTAGTAGGGTCCATGCTTCCTGTAATGAGACTAAGGTGAGCAAAACGGTCCTGGTTCTTGCTCTTGCCAAGCCTACAGTCTAACTGAGGTGACAGAATAAAAAGAGAAATTGCAATAAAGGAAATGAAGTGTGAAGATAAAGAAGAAAACAAATGCTAGGAGCACAGAAAGTAAGCACCTAACCTGGTGTAAGAGGTGAAGTAGATCAGAGAAAGCTTCTAAAGGTAAATAACATTCAGGCAATTTTCAAGTGCCCTATACCATATTTTTCATAATTTTCTACAAAGTAAAGACAATTGTTTATCTGGCATTTTAAGCACTAGGGTTGAAGTCAATTTAAATATCTTAATGTACATTTTAATATGTGCATCACTATCTACCTAGCCAACTAGGCTGAAATCTTGGTATCTTTCAATCCTTTCTGATTCTCACCTTCACTTTGGATCAGCTACCAGATCCAGTCAATTTCACCTCTACCATGGATCTATAATCTTAGATTTCTTTGCATTCCCATTGCTACTGTCTCAGGTAAGACCGTCATTACTTCTGACCTAGTATTTTAACTTCCTCCTAACTTATGGCAAATGTTCCTATACTAAGCCACTCTCCATAACATTGCCAGAGTTTTTGTGTTTGTTCATCTGAAAATTTATCTTATTGTGACCTAAATCTGTGGTCCATTCCTTTGTCTGTTAGCTAATGGTGAGATGGGGCGTGATCTCTATGTCCAACAAGTACTCTCTGTGGCATGGGTGCTTTGAGGATGGTTAAAGTTTTGTATTAGCTGTCTGCTGCAAGCAGCATGCAAATGTCATAGATAGTGGACAAGAATTTTGAGCAAGAATAGCTCCTGTGCTGTCCTGGACTTCCCAGCTGTTGTCCATTTTGAAGTCTGGCAGTGGGGAGACATACCTGAGAGGTGTTCCTTGGGAAGTATGGAAGTTTAGAAGTGGATTCTGTACCTGTGGTTTGATGTTATATTTTCCAAGAGTCAAAATAAAATAAGTATCATTAAATGTCCAAATATGAAAGCGATTTTCATTATTATATTTTTTTCAGATAAGTCAGAAGTCCTAACCCAAATTTTTTAAAAATATTCAAAGTAGTGTAGTGTCAATTCTCAACTTTCCATCTGTGAATTATTTGTGATGGCTTAATGCTTGCTTCTTGCCTACCGAGATCTCAGTGGGCTAAGTTAAGGCAAGGTCTGATGTTGCAGGAGAGATGGAGAAAGGGAGACTGATTATTTATGGTTTGGCTGTTCAAAAGTCTGTTTTTAATACTGACCTTTGGGTATTATTATACTTTCTTTGCCTTTCTATCACCTCTGCACTTTCTTCCCACCCCTTTTCCTCCCACTCCTTCCCCTTTTCTTCGTCTTCCCTTTCTTTGTTTTTCTCAGGATGATTCGTGGAGTTAAACATGGCATATTATGACCATCAGGAGCAAGAATATTTGTTGAGTGGGAGAGTGGGAAGACAGAAAACAATTATTTAAGTTTTCTTCTTTACAGGTATTCTTTGCAACTTATTTGTAGAAAAGATATGAGAGTTGGAACCTCAATAAATACACATGCAAATAAGTTACTTCTGGATCCATTTAAGATAAAGGGACCAAAAAATAACATTTATTGAACGTCTATTATGTGCCAGATATTGATAGCTATTTTAAAACACTATGAGGTGGACACCATCACTATAATGACGAAATGAATGTTTAGAAACAATTTGTTAACCACTGCAGTGTTAGGAAGGGGTAGAGCTGGGATTAAGCCTCAATTTCTCTGTCTTTAAAGCGCACAGTTTTTCTACTGTACTTAGGCTATAGGTTCTCTCTTTGTTTTTCTTTATTGAAGTATACATTGCATATCATGCCTTTACTCCATTTTAAGTGTACAATTAAATGATTTTCAGCGAATTTACCGAGGTGTACAGTTAATCACATGAATCAATTTTTGAGGAATTCCTTTCCTCAGGGAAAATTTTTGATCATCTCAACAGATGCAAGAGAATTTGATAGAATTAAATATTTATTTTTAATACAGTCATACACCATATAATGACATTATATGATGCTGGTTTCCATAAGATTACAGTGCTGAATTTTCACTGTACCATTTCTTTCTTCCCTGTCTTTCTTTTCTTTCTTCCATTTCCCTCTTTCTTTCTTTTCTCTCTCTCTCTCTCTCTCTCTTCCTTCCTTCCTTCCTTTCTTCCTTCCTTCCTTCCTTCCTTCCTTCCTTCCTTTCTTTCTTTTCTCTTTCTTTTTGTAATGACATTTGTTAAGTCCCTGCTATGAGTCTGGCCCCATTCAACATCCCTTTTGTGTGAGTTTATTATTACCATTCCTTTGCAGATGAAGACACTCACTCTGACTCTTGTCAGAATAGAGGAGATCCTTCCCTGGGTATTTCCTCCAAGCTGACTTCTGAGTCCAGTGGGTTTGTGAAAAAAATTAAGTCATTGCTGATTTAGAGAAGCCATTCTTATCTTTATATTTCCTTATTTTAGAACATTTTTATTTTTTAAAGAAAATTAACAGACACATAATTGTACATATTTATGGAGTACATAATGATGTTGCAATACATACAATGTATGGTAATCAGATCAGGATAATTAGCATATCCATCATCTCAAATATTTATTATTTGTTTGTACCCAATACAATATTTCCAAAATATGCAATATCCTCTTTTGAGCTACTTGAAACTATATAATATATTATTATTAGCTGTAGTCATCCTACAGTGCTATAGAACAGTAGAACTTATTCTTCCTATTTAGTTGCAATTTTGTATCCTTTAACAATTTTTTTCTATGTTTAGTTAGGTTTAGATACACAAATACTTACAATTGTGTTACACTGGTCTGCAGTATTAAAGACAGTAACACGCTGTAGAGGTTTGTAGCTCAGGAGTAACAGGCTATACCATATAGCTTCGGTGTATGTGGGCTATACCGTCCATGTTTGTGTAAATATACTGTATGATGTTTGCACAGTGATGAAATTGCCGAATGACACATATCTCGGCACACATGTATCCTTGCCATTAAGAGATATATGTCTATAAATGTTTATTTAATAAATGGTTTCTAAAAATTAACATATAGCAAAAATCATTATTAAAGGCAAAGTGTGAAAGTCTCTCTAAAATCAGTAACAAGGAAAAGAAATAACTATTATCACATCTTTTCAATGTTATATTGGAGACCTTAGCAAGTGCAACAAGAAAGTGAAATAAACAGAGATTCTGATTTAGTTGGCTTGGAGTGGGCCCTAAGCTCTTTAGGTGATTCTGCTGAATACCTATGACCAAGAATCACGACATTATAATCTGCCATTCTCAGGGTTTGGAAGAGCAGGTGGGAGGAAACTTCCTGGGCCCTTCTGGTTTTCGTTATTCCTATCCTTTCAAATCTGCCACTGCCGCCTTGATTTTACTATTACACTCACTTTAGTTAAGGTGGCTGTGGTAAAGCCTGGAGAAAAGCAAAATTTACACCTTCGCCTTAGTTTATATCACTGTTGCTTCCTCTGAGCGTTATGCACAGTTCTCTTCCTATCTAAGTGTTTTCCTTCCCTAGTTCCTTGAGACTGAACATGTGGAAGGAACCACCAGTCACTACTAATTCTGCATCTTGGGAGAAACATGAATGTGGGATTCTAGCCTAAAGTACAGATATTATAAATTGCCCTAGAGATGTCCCGATATTTGGTGGTCACCATAGAGAAGTCATGAGTGTGCCTAGGCTTTCTATACAATTTTCTTATTTTTCATTTGTATTTTCTCATGTTTTCTCTGCTCATGTGTGTTTCTCTGTGCTGTACTTTGTAGCAAATGTGAAGACTTCTGATTGTTAAAAATAAATAGTTTAGACAAATTTCTATTCTTGGTAACAGAAAGTAGTTCTCTAAATAAATGTATCTTATCAGTTGAAAACCACAGGAATAAGACTTCCTTCATGTCCTTTATTCTAACAATTGAATTGAATTATATTTATGGTCTTTCAAAATTATATGGAAAGTATAAATATATTTCAATTCTAGCAGCATGTGTCATTCTCTACAAACATATCAATGTCAAATTATGATTAGCAAATAAAATATTTCAAGTGATATATGTAGCACTTTTGAAATGAAGTAAACCAATTTGAAAGGAAAAATAATTAAAATAAGAAATACTAGCATTAAAATGCTTTTGCAGAAAGTTGGTTTGTTCTAGTTGTTTGGCTTTGTTTATTTTAACCTTACTTGGGATGATTTAAAAAGAGCAGTTATCTTCAAGCTGTTTGATAATAACAGATGTTTGTGTTTAAACCCTCTGAGAAAAAATACCAGATGATTAAATGTCACAATAAATTCCTTGGAAATGAGTGTACTTAAGTTCCATAGCTAAAAAAATAAATCATTTAAGGTGATTCAAATAATTATGTTGTGCTTTCAGTTTGGATTAGCCAAGAGAAAACTTTATGATTTTAAAATGCTCATTTACAATAAATCTTACGTAAACTTGTTTTTTTGTTTTCTTCTGGGAAGAAAGAACCTATCAGAGAGGGACCTCCCATGAAGAGTTGGGCCTCACCTTTACATGGTACCCATTGGAACCTTATGCTCTTGAACCATGAAAATTTCAAGGGGCTTAGTTAATACGGGAAGATATTTTTCTTATCTAAAGTAATGCATAAAAAAGTAATAAATTTCCTCTTCTATGAAGTAGCCAACCAGGTTGAATCTACACAAGCTCTGATTTCATGTTGCATGCTCCTAAAGTGCACACCACTAGGACTAACCTCCAGCACTGGGTCAGGAGCTATGAAGAATCACATCAGGTGTGGAGATTTTCTCTGTGTTCATTGGATCCCAAAGTTAATAAAACCAACATTGCCATGATACTCAAAGTGTTAAATAATGGTTAATTGAGCCAAAACGGTTTTAAAAGATGCAGTTTCACTTTACTTGAAAATGAATAGGTTATGAAACAAAAAGAGACAGATAAATAGTAATCATTATAAGTCATTCAGTTTTGTATTTATTTCCACAATGAACATTATTGATTTAATATAAGCCATACCCTGGGCTACATGCATATTTCTCATGAATTAAATTGGAGTATATTTATGCCCTATGTCACATAATCTCTGGGGTTATCAAAAATTAAGTAATATTTTAACAATAACAAAAAACCCAAAAATGCTTAAGTTTAGGTGTATGAAATCATCTATTTCTATCAACATTACAAAATTATTAGTTTTGTTATTTTTATATTTACTATTAAGTAGCTGAATTTTTTCTACTTCTTTCTTTCTTTGTATTAATAAGAAAGCAACATTTCTTATGGGAAACACACTCATTTAGGCTGTACACAAAATGATGGCATTTTATAGGCAAGAAAATAATTAACCCGATTCATTCAATCTCAAGTTAATGATGGATCTAGATCCCATCTACTAAGAGTTTAATCAGCAATTAGAATGACTTTATTATTTATAAATTGTTTCTAGGCACACTGATTAAGGTCTAAACTAAAACCAATTGTCTTAAGGTCATTTCCATTTGAATGTCCCATAGTAACTCGATCTTGGCACATTCCAACCTAAACTTGCTGTTGGGACAAACATTAACCTACTTCATTTTCCCACTTTTTACGTCCTCTCTGATGAAAGTGTCCGAGGATGATCTCCCCAGCAACATCCAGGTGCTCGTGAGAAAAGCAGGTTGGATCTAACTCCCATGAGTTAGATTCACTATATAATTCCCAAGTAGTAAGCGTGCACACGAAGGTTTGAGAAGCACCAGGTCATCTTTCAGTGAATGAAATGAACATGGTCTAACTGCACAAGCCATAAACTTGGGTGTGATCCTTGAAACCTCTTGCTTTTCTGCTGTGTCCAATCAACCACCTCATTCTGTTGATTCTACATATCAGATCCATTGTCTTACTCTTTCTCCACAACTGGGAAAATCTATTGTCTTCTTCACTTTTCATTTCCATTACCGTAACCCTAACTGAAGACAGATCTTATTTGCCTGGTAAACAAGTTCCTGCTGGTATCCCTGCTTCCGCTTTTCTCACTCTCTGGATTTCCACTGTACACCCTAATCACAGTGGCCTTCTTTAAACAGGTACCTGGTGCCATCTCATCCAGCTGAAACTATTTCAATGGCAACCAATTGCTCCAATAGTTACTAAAACAATTCACAGTGTGGCATATGGGGCCCAGCAGGATCTGGTCCCTGCCTACCACTGCATTTGCTGCTCTAATCCAGCCTCCCCATTCTTCTTTCGTAATGGCCTCATCCTTGCCTACAAGCTCAAAACTTGCTCATATTAGAGCTTAACATTTGTGTGTGTGTGTGTGTGTGTTTCCTCTTGCTAGTGTACTCTTCTCCATATTTATCTAAATAATTCATATTCATTTTTCATCTCTCAGTAAAATGAAAAAAATTTCAGAAAGGGCTTCCCTAGTTTTAAATACGACATCAACAAACACACAAAGCAATCCTTCTGTTAGATTCTATAACAACACACTGAACTTTTGTTTTCGTAAGTGTCAAAAGATTCATGATTGAATATTTGTCTCCTGCAGCAGACTGTAAACTCCAAGGTGTTGCCAGCTGTGTCGTGCTCCCCTAGTGCATCCCAGTGCCTATACAGTGCCTTGCATAGAGCCCTCTTTCCTCAATGTAGGCATGCAAGAACTACATCTGCCCCCTATTCTCTTTCATATAATTTTGATAATTTTCTTTTTCAAGATCAGAGGCAGAATCTAAGTTCCTTATCACCTGACTATCCTACCAACTTTTCCTAGGGCTGTGTTTAGTTCTGGGAGAGTGTATGGTTCTAAGGCACGGCAGGGAAATGGCTATATATTGTTATTCAAGCATCCACCATAGTCTGGAAAACCTGGTCTTTGGTAAGTGGTGCACAAAGACACGCACACAAAGGTACTTCAGGGTTGGACACTTGGATCTTTCCCTCTGGCTGCTTGCTTTGCCACTTCAATATTGGGCTTGGGGAATTTGCATCATTTGTTAATTTGTGCACAAGTCAAAGCAAGGACCTGTTTCTAAGGAAATACAGTACTCCTTATTTGGACTAATGCAGCCCTTTTCTCCATAGTGTCCTGCTGGATGCCATCACAACCTACACTGTGTCTCTGATTTTCTTATCTCCCTAGAGGTAGCTTGGAGTTAAGGATCAAAAGAATTCAGGATCAGAGCTCCCACCTGGACCATTGCTCTATAATGTAACTCTGTCTCCAACCTCTGTTCTCTGCTCTCAAAATTTTATGTTTTAAGTGTACAATTAAATGATTTTCAGTGAATTTACTGAGGTGTACAGTTAATCACATGAATCAGTTTTTGAGGAATTCCTATCCCCATTGAGACCCTTAATTCCACTCCCCAACTACTTTTCAAGCATGTCCCACCCCTCCACAGTGCCCACCACGTCGCTCAGATGTGGATTTACCCCCCCAGGGAGTAAGCAGGTTTTTGCCCACAAAGGTGAACTTCTGAGGTATCTTTGGATATACTATTTTCTAAGAACATATATAATTTTTTCCTGAGCTGTACTCTTTTCTCTAGACCTTTTTATATTAGACTGGGCTAACATTCATATTTTAGGTATCTTTGTTTGTAAAGTTAATGTGCCCCCACAGGAATTAAACTCATGTCATTGGCCTCATTGGCACCATGGTGCTATGTGTAAAATTAAATATTATAGCTTTTGGAATCAATTAGGTCTTTATTGGAGTATTTTCTGCATTTGGGGGATACCGTAATTAAATAAAATAATTAGGAAAAAAATTTATGTTTTCCCCTAGTCTGGGAAATGAGCTCAAAATGATTTTCTCAAATACTCTGTTTATATCTCTGAATTCCCCTTAGAACATTAACTTTTGGAAAACAAATTTCAGTAAAAGACTGCCTTTCTCTCTGCTCTATTATATTCTTCCACCACAAAATAAAAATTTAAGAAACAAACAAAATGAACAGAAAGGCTTCCTCTGGTTTACTGAATGTCTCCACATGTAAGAAATATTATTAAATAAGTGGAACATTAAAGAAATTTTCTTAGCATCTAAAGATGTTCTCAATGACATAGAGGACTATGTGTTGAGGGAGTGTCCCTGGACATTTTTTGTTTCTCTATGTTGGTCAGGTACAGGGGGCATCTCTCCCAGCTAGCTCATACTGTCTAAGTTGGCTTATTACCTGTATCAACAACTTATGTAAAAGGGAAAGAATAGAAATATCACTACAGCTTTCCTTTAGCAAACTGGAGACACATATGCGATATTTATGTTAAGGTTTTATCTTGGTTTTCAACTGACATGTTCTAGTCATTCTGTTCTGTTACCTTGAGACTATTCTAATTTTCATGATTTTTAAAAAATGGCCTCCTAAAACTGGGACACATTTCGTAAAATAATGCAACATATGGAAACAAAATTGCCACAGTTGTAATTTTTCACAATGAAAAAAAATTTAACAGTGGCAAAATAGCACCATGTTCTCTTTTATGAGAAATGAATAAGTAAATTACTATAGCTTTCAAGATTCCAAATATCTATGTGTAGCATATATAAAAATACACATATTTGCATTTTCTACAGCAATGTACAATTCAGAGGGGAAACTTGATAATGCTGTAACACTAATGGATAAAAGATATTCAGTGTCTTAATTTTAATATGTTTCCACTTCAATATTTTGTCTTCCTCTCTTTTTATTTTAAAGTTATTTTAAATTCTGCTCTCTGTGTATTTGACTTCTGCAGGAATGGATTATACTAAGAAAATGTTCTAACTGGTGTAATTAGCGTCCAGCTCCCAGTGTGATGCAGTAAAATGCTGCTCTCAATTAGTCACTGGGGTCACACATTGCCCCTGTATAAAAATTCAACACTGTGATCTCTTTATTAAAAGATACTCTAGAGTTAGAGAAGCATATTAAAATTACTTTATTAAAGATGTTTTTAGTCTATCTAATATGTTTTGCCAATCTAAAATGCAAATAAAAAGAAGAAAAATAATAAAAACTTTATGCTTTGTTGCATGCATTAAAAGGACAATAAAATGCAGTTCAATTAATAATTATTGAATAGCTATTATACACAAAGCATTGTTTAAGCCACTGTATAGCCTTTAAAAACTTAATATTTTGTTTCTCATCTTGAAAATCTTATAATCTAATAATGAAAAAGATAAGTAATAGCTTACAAGAATATAGGCATGCCACAATGTAAGTAATATCAAAAAGCCTTGGGGACTCAGAAAATAAGATATATTCCCACAAGGTGTACGAGGAAGTATCTCTGTTTTAGAAAGCTTTCTTTTTATTCTGTCACTGTTTTCTTGGATTTTTCTAATTTTTAAAAATTATTGTTTATGAATGAGATTTTATAATAAATCTTTTTTATGTTGTTACAAACACATATAAAAAGTAGTAGATCTCTACTCTCTCAGAAAATAATAACTTCATATTCTTTGTAGGTTCTATATTTACTAATATGTATAAACTTTTCAGCACATGGTTGCAGAATTATATCTGCCATGCCATGTGTCATAGCAATGCTATTAAACTGGAATGGGAAGAAGTGGGCAATTGCTTTCTGATACGATCATGTGATATGATACACACGCATGCTTGTATTTGTGTATGTATGTTGTATAATTCGGAAAAATACTTTATATTATTCCTTCAAAATAAAAAAATGTAATAAATGTCTTTCACATTCTGTATGCCAGCCTTAAATTGCTATTATATATGCCAAAATACTTCCGAAATTTGTGTGCATATGTGAGTGTGAGTGAACAAGGCATGGAATCTTCAATAAAAAACTAGGTGCAAAGTAGATGCAGCATCTTTTGGGAAAGCAATGGATATTTTAACGATTATTTTTAAGGTCTACTTTATTTCAATTTTTTCAAAACATTATTCAACTTCTTGATGTTAAAAAGAAAATCTGTAGACAAAGTAAATATAGCAGAGTTTATTTGGGCAAAGAATGATTCATAAATCAGGTAGCATTTAGAACCAGGAGAGACTCAAAGAACTTCACGTAGCAGCGTGTTGTGAGCAGCGTGCTTTTATAGGCTGCATACAAAAGCAAACTAGAGAAATCACCTGATTGGCTACAGCTAGATGTCTGCCTTATTGGGGCATCCTGTGAAGGCCTGACT
>CAUYRT010088313.1:0-24886 GCA_963574885.1 Lepilemur ruficaudatus
TGCACAGCATATTGGGTACAGTGGTGGTGCACAAGGTGACGTCAGTGAAGGAGAGCAGGGCCAAGAAGTAGTACATGGGCCGGTGCAGGGCCTCCTCATGGCTGATGAGGTAGATGAGCCCACAGTTTCCCAGGACAGCAATGACGTACATGAAGCAGAATGGCAGGGAGATCCAGACGTGTATGGTTTCCAGTCCAGGAACACCATTCAAGATAAAGAATCCTGGGCTCAGGCTGGAGCTGTTGGCCCTGGACATAATGGCTGACAGGAGGAGGGCATTTTACAGTCTTTAACAGCAATTGCTTTCTTCCTGGGAAAGACAGAGTTAGAGACCAGATAACAGGGAGTGGTTTGGATGAAACAACCACAAATGCCATGACCTTATTTTGATAACTAGGAATTGTCTTCCAACTCTAGCAAGAGACACTTTGAACTATGGTTTCTGAACGTCATTAAGCATTGCAGTCTTACACTACTCAATGTCCCACTACGAACTTTGAGTAACTATCCTCAATTTCCACACTTTTCCTCAGCACATTTCTTACGCTCTACCATACTTCAATAACAAATTGTAAGCTAGGCTACAACTGTCTTCTTTATTTGTATAAACTATTTCTTTTCTCAGATCCTTCCCCTGCTAATTGTACCTGAGTCTTGTCACTAAAATCACATGGGTATATTTACAAGATCACCCTATCACCTTTTCTGCAATTTAACTTTCCAGTTTTAATAGTTACTCAAAGTTAGTACTTTTGTCCTGCCTTGATGATTACAAAAAAGCTCATATTCTTTATGTGAAATTTGTCCGTAATGGCCCATATGACTTACACAAGACAATAAATTGTAGATATTCAATTAAATATATGTGACTAAATGAATGTTTGATTCATAAGGATTTGCTATTTCTGGTACTCAAACTCTGATGTCAATTTCATGTTTTTTATACTGTGGAATTTTAAAGGAAGTTCTTGACAGAAAACAGAAAAATATTTAAATGTCTAAATCGTTACCAAGTTTTATGTAATTTTAGTAATGATTTTACTAAAGATTTGAATTCAATTAGATAGAAATTCTTTCCCTTTAACTTCTCTGCCTTTTCAATTTTTTTTTATTAATTCTCTATCCATTCTCAATACTAGATTTACACTCAGGAAGTCCTTGGAGTTCTTAGGATTACAGAGCAACTGTACTTCTTTAATTTAAATATTATCTTCTTTGTTATAACTGGACAAGTAATCAGTACAAAAAATAGCACCACATCTTTGGATTTCTATTTATCATAGAGGCAGTAGAAAGAATTGAGTGATATTTGAAGGAATTTACAGCTTCAGGGGTGTTTGAGGAAAGTTGAAGTTTCCTAATGATTAAAATATTTCCTTTCCTTGAAAAAAGAAAATGTCCCTTAAGTTCTGGAGTAGACCCCCATGCAGCAAAGCCAATGCCAAACATTCCTCACCATCCAGCAGAACAAAATAAATACTTGTAATTGTCATGGATTACATGGCTGTGAAGCCATGAGGCATATATTCCTGTGACCTAGACATTCTAAAGAACACACTGTTGCCACTTCCACTGCCTAGAGTACACAAGAAGGGACAGAAATACAAAAGACTGCACATTTGAGAGGCTCAGAGCCTCTGGTTCCTAGCTGACTGGATTTCATATAAAAGAGCCCTTCGTATGTTGGAATTCTCACAATACCTTTCCAGAAATGTCACTGTATGGAGAAACCATTATTTCATAGTCCTAGATAAGAGAAACTTCAAGATTAAAATTTCCGATGTCCACCATCTTTTATGTTTACACCACAATTAAATGAATGGGATGAAAGGAAAATGAGACTAAGGCCAATGGAAGCCATCCAGAAAGAACAGAAAGAAAGTGTTTTTCTCTTACACTAAAAACAGTGAAAGAGAAATACATTTCCTCTTGCTGCTGCTGCCATTTGTTAACTGTCCCTGTATTTCAAGTTGTTGCATTTGTAGTCAACAGTGTTTTTGCATTTTCCCACAATAGATATTTATGAAAATTACCTGAACTCACCGCAGTAATAGGCATAATCAAATCTCTATTCATGGATGAGAATCTTTAGGAATTTTTTGAAATCTGGGATGGCATCTTCTTACATAGGATTTTCAGTTTCCCTGAGGAATCTCTAGCATGATGTCCCAGGCTGATTGAGTCTCCACAATTAGGTGTCTCAGTGGGTTCTGTTTGAAAGAGGATGAATTTAGCACCTGGTGGTAATAGATCTATATTTAGTAGCTTTTGAGTAGAAAGAGAAATAAAAACAGAAAGAATAAGACATTAAAGTTTAATGCTTTTTCTCAAATGGTAAATGTGGCCACCAAGTCTGGTGGTGGTGAACATAATTTTTTTAAAATGTTTTTTCTCTTATGACAAAAGAAATATATTTTTAATGTACAAAATCTGGAATCTGTAGAACAGTATAATTATGAATTGGAAAATCAGTTGTATCTTAAGACAGAGAAATAACCAGTCTAAAAAGTCTTCTATATTTCATTCAGTCATTTTATATTTATTATGTATAATATTCTGATTTTTAAAAAAAGAAATTTTAGATTATATAGAGTTTATACATGCTTCTTTAGTATTTTGTGAACACTTTATCATGCTATTACGGACGCTTTGAAATAAAAATTTCAGTAGCTTTTTTCCATTCAATAGTGGTACCAAATTCAATCATGCATATCATTACTCTTTTATATTTGTTTCTATAAAAAATAATTCCTCTACAAATATCCTAATCCACTTTGTTTACATCACTGATTTTTCCTCTCTACATATAACTAGAAATAGTATTGAAGTTTATGCTGTCAAAAGGCACTGACAATTTTAATTATGCTGAAAAAATGTTGAAAAAAATCATCTCAGTAAAATTTGTGATGACTTTTGCTTCCATGCAAAGGGAGTGGACTATCCCCCTGTGAGTACTGACTATTATATTCTCTCTTTCCCCACTTGCACTAGTGAGAATACTATCTCATTGGTGCTATAAATCAAATTAAAATTAACTTCACTAGCAGTAATTATGAACATTTTTTAAGTGCTTTTGGTCAATTGTTTTTCTCATACCTTGATTATTCATCTAGTTCCTTGTCTATCTTCAATGGAGGTGTTAGTGTTTATTTATTATTCTTAAGCACTTTCAGTACTAAAATATAAACCCATTTTCTGTTGTTATTTGCAAACATTTTTCCAAAGTAATATTTGGCTTTAAATTTTATATTGTAGTGGAAAATGGTGGTATTTTTTTAACCTTTCTTTCCTTTTACTAAAAAAAAAAAAGAAAAAAGAAAGAAAGAAAGAAAATGAAACAAAACACAGAACACAATTTTTCCATACTTAAATGGAAAAATTTTGTGTGAAGTGGTATGAAGTAGAATGTAAAATTGTACAATTCCCATAAACTCATATTTTAGCTTACTCCTCAGAAGTAAATGCTTTTAAAGCCTAAAATCTAATGTATGTTTTGGCAGAAGTTTCTTTTATGAGCAGTTTAAAAAATTTAATGCATTACTTTTGCTGTTTTGTTTCGCTTTGGGCATTAACAATATTACATAAAGGAGCATAAAGATTCCCAGGATGACTACTTGGAAAGACAACTTCATTTAAATAAAAAGTTCAGTGTTGCTGAAAACAATAAAATATACACAAAATTATTTTGAGAAAATTTATATGAATGTAACTATTATGAAAATACATATAGTCTCAGTATAAACGTTTTCCTTCTAGATCTAAAAACTAAGAGAAATGAAGATTATATGAAATGTTGGTTAGATTTAGAGCAGGGTTCTCAAATTGGAGACCCCAAACTGGTTATACTCATTTGCATCAAGACCTCTCAGGCAGCTTTTTAGAAGAGAGTTAATAGGGTGCCTTATAAGCTATCACTTTTGATCATAAATATTTGTATTAAGTTTGGTTTAGACTTTAACAGAACTCACGCATTCTTTTTTCTAACTTTTGTAATGTAATAAACTATGCATAAAAAAACTTACCATTTTAACCATTTTGAAGTATACAAATGTTGTGCAACCATCATCACTATCGAACTCCAGAACACTTTTCATCCTGTAAAACCGAAAGTAACACCCATGAAATAATAACTCGTAACTCTCCTTCCCCCAAACCTCTGGGAACCACGTGTCTATGATTTTGACTACTCTTAAGTATCTCATATTAGTGTGATCATACAATATTTGTCCTTTTGTAACAGGCTTATTTCCTTTAGCATAATATCCTCAATTTTCATCTATGTTGTAGCATATGTCAGAATTTCCTTCCTTTGTAACAGTAAATGATATTCCTTTATATGCATATGCCGCATTTATCCATTCATCCATTGATGGTCATTCGGGTTGCTTCTGCCTTTTAGTTGTTGTGAATAATGTTTCTATGAACATGGTGTATTATTAACATGTCTTTGAGAGTCAAATTTCAATTCTTTAGATATATACCCAGAAGTAGAATTTCTGAATTATGTGGTAATTCTATTTTTTTTTTGAGGCTCCACCATACTGTTTTCCACAGCAGCTGTATCATGTTTACATTCCCACCAAAAGTACACAAGCATTCCAATTATTCTATATCCTCTCCAACACATCATTTTCTGTGTTTTTTTTTAAATTAATAATAGTAGCCATCTCCTAATGAGTATAAGGTAGTAGGTAGTTCATTATGGTTTTGATTTACATTTACCCAATGATTACTGGTGTCAAGAATCTTTTTATGTGCTTATTAGCCATTTGTATTCTTCTTTGGCGAAATGTCTATTAATAAGTTCCTTGCCCTTACTTGAACCAGGCTATTTTTTGTTATTGTTGTTAAGCTTTGGGAGTGCTGTATATATTCTGAGTATTAATCCCATATCAGACATATGGTTTGCAGATATTTTCTCCCATTCTGTGGTTTGCTTTTTTTACTTTCTTGATAGTATCTTTTGATGCGCAATTTTTAAAAATTTTCATAAAGTCTTATTTGTCTATTTTTTCTTTTGTTGCTTGTGCCTTTAGTTCATCTCCAAGAAATTATTGCCAAAACCAATGTCATGTAAATTTTCCTTTATGTTTGCTTCTAAGAGGTTTGTTGTTTTAGCTTTTATGTTTATTTCTTTCAGCCATGTTGAGTTAATTTTTATATATGCTGTTATGAAAGAGTGCAACTGCATCTTGTAGACTGAAATGAAGTCCATATTTCCCTAGCACTATTTGTTAAAGACTGTGCATTCCCCTTTGAATGGTATTGACACTCTTGTCAAAAAGTCATTTGACTTCATATATGAGGGTTTATTTCTGGGCTCTCTGTCATACTTCATTTGTCCATATGTCTGCTTTTATGCTATTATCACACTGTTTTTGTTTTGAAATCAGGAAATAAAAGTTCTCCAGTTTTGTTCTTTATCGTCAAGATTGCTTTGGCTATGTGGGGTCCCTTGAGATTTTGTATGAATTTAAGGATGTGTTTTTTGTATTTCTACAAAAAATATCATTGGGATTTTGTTAGGGATTTGACTTTATCTGTAGATCACTTTGGGTTGTATTGACATTTAAACAATATTAAGTCTTTCAACCCTGAACATGGGATGTATTTTCATTTGTTCACGTCTTCTTCAATTTCTTTCTGCAGTATTTTACAGTTTTAATTGTACAAATCTTTCACGTTTGGAGTTAATTCCTAAGTATTTTATTCTTTTTGATGCTGTTGTGAATGAAATTGTTTTCTTAATTTTCTTTTCAGATTGTTCATTGCTAATATATAGAAATGCAACTGATTTTTTGTGTGCTGACTTTGTATCCTGTTATTTTGCTCAATTCATTTGTTAGTTTTAACAGGTTTTGTGTGTGTGTGTAATCTTTAGGGTTTTCTACATATAAGATTATATTATCTATGAACAAAGATAATTTTACTTCTTTCTTTTTCAATTGGGATGCTTTTTATTTCTTTTTCTTAATTGCTCTGGCTAGGACTTTTAGCAATATATTAAATAGAAGTGGTGAGAAGGGGCATCCTTGTCTTGTTCCTGATCACAGAAGAAAAGCTTTCAACTTTTTACCATTCAGTTTGATATTAGCTGTGGCTTGTAATATATGGCCTTTATTGTTTTGAAATATATTTTTTCTGCATATAATTTGTTTAGGGTTTTTATCACCAAAGGATGTTGAATTTTGTCAAATGCTTTTCCTTCATTTATTAAAATGATCATATATATTTTTGTCCTTCATCCTGTTAATGAGGTGTGTTACATTTATTGATTTGTGTATGTTGAAACATTTGTGCATTCCAGGGATAAAGCCACTTGATTATGGTGAATGACCTTTTTAACTTGTTGTTGAATTCAGTTCACTAATATTTTGTTTAGGATTTTTGCATCTTTGTTTATCAGGATATTGGCCTGTAGTTTTTTTGTTTCCTAGTTCTGATTTTGGTTTCAGTGTAATACTGGCTTCACAAAATGAGTTTGTAAGTATTCCCTCCTCTACCAATTTTTTAGAAGAATTCGAGAATTGGTATTAGTTTTCCTTTAAATGTTTGGTAGAAATCAGCACTGAAGCAATCAGGTCCTGAACATTTTTTGATAGGAGATTTTTTATTCCTGATTCAATTTCTTTACTCATTTTGGTCTCTTCATATTTTGTATTTTCTCATAATTCAGTATTGGTAGGTTGTATGTATCAGGAAATTTATCCATATCTTCTAGGTTATCCATTTTGTTTATATATAATTGTTCATAAGTAGTCTCTTCTGATCCTTTGTATTTCTTTAGATTCAGTTGTAATGTCTCCTCTTCATTTCTGATTTTATTTATTTGGGTCTTCTCATTTTTTGTCTTGGTCTAGCTAAAGTTTTGATGATTTTGTTTATCTTTTCAAAAAAAATATAACTATTGGCTTCATTTATCTTTTCTTGTGTTTTATAGTTGCAATTTATTTCTGCTCTATTCTTTATTATTTCCTTCTTTCTAATAGCATAGGCTTAGTGTTTTCTTCTTTTTCTAGTTCCTTAAGGTGTAACATGAAGTTGCTTACTTAACATCTCTCTTCTTTTTTGATGCAGGCATTTCTTGTGATAAACCTTCCTTTGAGAACTGCTGTTGCTGCATCTCATAAGGTTTGCTATGTTTTGTTTCCATTTTTATTATTTGTCTCTTTTAATTTCTTTTTTGATCCATTGGTTGTTTGGTAACATTTTGTTTAATTTCTACGTATTTGTGAATTTTCTAAAATTAATTCTATTATTGATTTCTTGTTTTATACCATTGTAGTTGAAAAAGATACTTGATACAATGTCAGTTTTTTTAAATTGTTAAGACTTGTTTTGTGGCCTAACATATTATTTTTCATGGAGATTATTTCATGTGTGCTAGAGAATGTGTTTTCTGATGCTATTGGATATAATGTTCTGTATATGTCTGTTAGATTCATTTGGTCTAAAGAGTAGCTCAAGCCCATTGTTCCCTTATTGATTTTCTATCTGGATGATCTGTCCATTGTTGAAAGTGGGGTGTTGAAGTCCCCTACTATTATTGTATTGCTGTCTGTCTCCCCTTTTATATCTATTAATATTTACTTTATATATCTAGGTGCTCTGATGTTGGGTGCTTATATATTTACCATTGCTATATGCTTTTGATGAATTTACTTCTTTATAATTATATAACGACCTTTACACTTTTTGATTTAAAATCTGTTTTATCTAATATTCATATAGCTACTCTTGTTCTTTTTTGGTATCTATGTACATGAAACATCTTTTTCCATCCCCTTGCTTTTAATCTATGTGAATCCTTGCATGTGAAGTGATTCTTTTGTAGGCAGCTTATAGTTGGGGTGTTTTTTTAATTCATTCAGCCACTCTATGTCTTCTGATTGAAGAATTTAATCCTTTTACATTCAAGGTGATTATTGACAGGTAAGGAATTACTATTGTCATTTTGTTAATTGTTTTCAGATTGTTCTGTACATTCTTTGTTCCTTTCTTTTTCTCTTGCTGTCTTCCTTTGTGATTAGTTTTTTTTTATTCTAGTGATATGCTTTGATTCTTTACTTTTTGTCTTTTGTGTGTCTACTATAGGTTTTTGCTTTGTGGTTACTCTGAGTCTTACATAAAACAGCCTATATTTATAAAAGCCTATATATGTTTTTTAAATTTATGCACTTTTATTATTATTACTATTTCAGAATGTTATGGGGGTACACACGTTTTGGTTACATACTTTGCTTTTGTACAGTTTGAGTTGAAGTTATAAGTGTGCCCTTCACCCAATTAGTGTAAATTGTACCTGTTAGGTGTGAGTTTTCTCATCCCCTGCACCCCCTTTCAACCCACTTGTTTCCCTTGAGTTTTATTTTCACACGTGCAGATAAGTGCTGATTGATTAGTTCCAATTTACTATTGAATACAGGTGGCTTTGTTTTTCTATTCTTGTGGTACTTCACTAAGAAGAATGATCTCCAGTTCCATCCAGGTTGTTACAAAAGACACTAAATTGCCATTTTTTTTTATAGCTGAGTGGTACTTCGTGATATACATATACCACATTTTATTATTACTCATGAATTGATGGGCACTTGGGTTGTTGACACATCTTTGTGATTGTCAATTGTGCTGCTATGAACATTTGAGTGCAAGTGTCTTTTTTATAAAATGTGTTTTTTTTCCTTTGGGTAAATACCTAGTAGTGGGATTGCTGGCTATTTTAAGGTGATAACAACTTAACTTCAATTGCACAAAAATATTCTATACTTTTACTCAACTCTTCCCACATTTTATGTTTTTGATGTCACATTTATATTATTTTATGTTGTATATCTCTTAACAAATTATTGTAACTGTTGTTATTACTATTTTAATTTTTTTCTTTTAACATTCATATTAATGATATAAGTGATTTACACACCACCATTATAGTATTAAAGTATTCTGAATTTGATTATTTACTTATTTTTGCCAGTGGACTTTATGCTTCAATTTATTTTCATGTTAGTAATTAGTATTCTTTTTTTAGCTTAAAGAATTCCCTTTAGCATTTCTTATAAAGCAGGTCTAGTGGTAATAAACTCCCTCAACTTTTGACTTTCATTTTTTTTTTTTTTTTGAGACAGAGTCTCACTGTGTTGCCTGGGCTAGAGTGCCGTGGCATCAGCCTGGCTCACAGCAACCTCAAACTCCTGGACTCAAGTGATCTTTCTGCCTCAACTTCCCGAGTAGCTGGGACTACAAACATGCACCACCATGCCCAGCTCATTTTTTCTATATATTTTTAGTTGACCAATTAATTTCTTTCTATTTTTAGTAGAGACGTGGTCTCGCTCTTGCTCAGGCTGGTTTCGAACTCCTGACCTTGTGCAATCTGCCCGTCTCGGCCTCCCAGAGTGCTAGGATTACAGGCGTGATATATAAGATATATGGTCAAAGTTTAAATTATATTTATATGTTATATATGTCATAAATATTTTAATATATATTCTATGTATTTAGCCACTTTTGCTGCTGCTTTTCTTAATAAATGATTTTCTCAACTTTCTGCATTACAGAAAAAATCATTATCCCAAACAGAAAGCTTCTTTCATTCATCTGCTTAAAACTTTCTATTGTCTCTCTCATTCTTACCATAGGTCCAAAAATGACTCTCTAAAGTTATCTGACATCATGGACATATGCCTCTGAGTTGTGTATGAAACAAAACAACAACAATAATAAAACAAGAAAAAGGTAATACATTAGGTTAGAGAAAGAAGATTATACACTATAAACTCAGAAAGTACTGACCTCTGATTCGAGCCCATTTAATCTTTTTTTCAGTTCCTTGAGTGTGGCACTTTCTTTCCTCAAGACCTTCATGCATGCTGTTTCCTTTTCTTTAAACAATTTTTATCTCCCATCCTTCTTCCACATAATTAACACCAGTTTATCTTTCAGCATCAACTTAAACATTAATTTCTTCTGGAAGCCTTTTTGATATTTGTAATTTGTGCCAAACTACGTCTTCATTGTACTTGTAACACATTTAGTTTTGTTTTTGCTTCATCTGACTTTTTCCTCATTTCATTTATCTTTATACCTTAAGTTCATCTTAAAACTTTTTGGGATTTTTAAGGACCTGTTAATAACAATCTTTTCTTTCCTCCCCAGTTCAGAGCTAACCGAGAAACAGAGGAGCCAATGAAATTGACACAAAACATCAACAATTTTATGATATATCTTTGGAGGGAAAAGGCTCTAGATTTTCAGCTAAAAGGCTTGTTTATACTTTGCCTCTGATTGACTGGCTTGCTCATCTAGTCTCTACCATAGATCCATACAAGCCTCTTTGAAAAGGCTGGCCACTGACTTTGCCAATGTGGATAGACCAGAATGCATGGTCTGTCCAGAAGGGAGATTAACTGATATGAGGGGTCAGAGCTCCACATATAACTCACCCAGAACTCACTGATAGCTGATGCTTCTCCTGTTCAGAGTAATGAGAATTAGGACAAGATGTTAAGAATGTTAATATAAATGAAGTTCCTATACCTGAATTAATAAATATGAAATAATTATATTACTTATCCAAATTTGTCTTCCTTTCTTTAAACTTACTGCTGTTTGCTTTTCCTTATCACACAATGTCTTCTTGTACAATATTCAGGCTGTGATAGACTCTCCGGAATTTTCTTTTTTCCTTTTCTTTCTTTTCCTTCTCTTCCTTTCCCTTTTTCTCCTCTACTTATTTCTTTCTGAATTCCCTCTTTTATTACCTTAAAACTCACAGCTTGAACTGCAACTAGAGTTCTTATCACTACCCCAGAATTCAGTACTGTACCCTTGGGAGCTATATTTAGCAAAATATCCTACTCCACATGGACAATTTCTCCTTGACAGAACCCCCAGTAACATTTTTTACCACCAATTCCATGTACATTTGCCTATAACTCTTTGTATACTATGGTTACCAGGGGTTCAGGATGTGTTTGGGTGTGTGAACATAGCATTGGTTAGATAAAGAGAGCTGTGCCTTGACCATCTAACATAAAATTACGATACAGACAGATAGATATGTCCAATTCTCTAGTTTCTATAAATATTAATCATTCCAAAAGAATCAGGGAAAAAATCTCAGACCAATAACAAACCTCTTATCTATTAATGTAAATGCCTTTAACTTATTATCTCAAATATAGAAGTGTTAAATTAAAATTCTTAATCTCTAATTAGCCCACAAAATGGTCAAACCATCCTTATGCTATCTGCTTTACTTTTAAACTTTTCTATAAAACTGCTTTGAAAATAGCTTTAAGTCTTTTTGAAAGATAAGCTATATCTGTAGTACTTTTTACTTCCTGGCAAAGTAAAATTGTCATTCATTTATAATAAGAAACAGAACTCAAGGAAAGAGTGAGATAAGATTCCGGTTATATTTTTGGCTTAATTTTGCACTTCCCTAAAACACAAAACGTGACTATTAGTAGAGACTTGTGAGAGGAAGCAGGTAGTGTGGACGCTTGCTATACTTTTTGTCCTCCCACGTTTAATGTTTTGTTTTGTTGCTCCATTTTTTAAAATTTCTGTATACCTACACATGTGGCCAGTCTGTAATTGTTGATTGAATGGTTGGGGAGAGTCCATAGAAACAAAATAATTTTTACTACCCTGGGTATCACCTTGCCATTTTCCTCCTCTTTCTTTCATTTGGGAATATTAATATCTCTTATAATTTGAAAGGAAATATGGCTTAACTAAACTAAAATCTTGGTGTGAGTTCTTTGATACCTTGGTTTTAGATCTGCTCTGTGTGAGGTTGATACAGAAATACTGATCTTTTTCATTAAGGCTGCTGATTTCTGCCTCACAACCACGAGACACAATTTGAAATGAAATATCTTCCACCATTTGTTCCAGTACTCTTGTCTTCCCTCTGCTTCTCTCTTACTTATTTCCTTTCCTCTTGTCTCTCTCTCTCTCTCTCTCTGCCCCCCTTTCCCTCTCTCCAACCCATGAATACTGAGTGGAATTTTCTTCCATGGCAATCTACCTTATAATTATTGCAAAATTTTTAAATCTCTCAAAGATTCTGGCCTTCTGGCTCTAATTCAGTTGTGAGTCTTGGAGTCTTAGTTTTCAGAATTTTTTTCATGAACTTCATCTTTTAGTTTGTGATGAGAAGATGACAAAATTAATTGGAGATTGTTGTGTATTTCAAATAAATTTTATTTATTACATTTTATTTATCCATATTTTTAAGCTTATGTTCCAGTTCTACTTTTTTGCTGTTGTTGTTGTTACTCCCCACACAGATACCTGGCGTAGGCCCACTAACACTATTGTTTTAAAATTTTAATCTCAACCTTCTAAGATTCATTCAGTCTTGCCACTTGTGTAGCTCATATTCTTCATTTATAAAATGTAGATAATTGTATCTATCTTATAGTTTTGAAGTAAAAGTTCATTGAAATAATATATGTGAAACATTATCTTAATACCTGACAAAAAGCTTGTGTTTAAAAACGGCAATTTAACAAAAGCAATTTCTTGATATGTTTGATAATTTTTGGTATGGCTTAAATGAAATTACCTGATAAATAAAATTTACCAAATGCAAAAACATAATTCCAAGAAAGAGCAACTTTACTATTGGTAATCTTAATAAATTACTTTATATAGAGGCACTTTTATAGTGTTAGCATTTTTCTTTAAAGTCAGGTTTTACCTTGAAACATGAAAATTTTATTGCAAAAATATATCTTGGGGTTAATATATTTTACAACCTTTTGACCATAAATAACATAATATTAAAATATATCCTTTGGCCAGGCATAGTCGGTCATGCCTGTTGTAATCCTAGCATTCAGAAAAGCCTAGGAGGGAAGATCCCTTGAGGTCAGTAGTTCGAGGCCAGCCTGGGCAAGAGCGAGACCCCTGACTCTACCAAAAATAGGAACAATTATCCAGGCATGGTGGTGGGTGCCTGTAGTCCCAGCTACTCAGGAGACTGAGGCAGGAAGATTGCTTGAGCCCAGGAGTTTGAGATTGCTCTGAGCTAGATTGATGCCATAGCATTCTAGCCCAGGCAACAGAGCAAAACTGTCTCAAAATAAATAAATAAATAAATAAATAAATAAATAAATAAAGTAAAATAAAATAGAATAATTAGCAAATATTAGCAAATAAGAATTTAATTTTCATCAACATATTAATAACTAATACATAACCTATTTATATTCATTTCCTCATCATATTCTATTACTCTAATTATCTCTTGAATTATGCTTATTCTTTCTCACTTCCATTCAATCTTGCTATTTCTGAATACCACATTTATCATTCCACTTCTATCTCTTTTTTCTCTGATATTTCCAGAAATCTAAATAAGATAGAATCTTCCCTCAGTATTGGTGGGGAATTAGTTACAGAATGCCTCCTCCATACCAAAATTCATGGATGCTCAAGCCTCTCATATAAAATGGTATAGTATTTGCATATGACCTACACACATCTTCCCATATACTTTAAATTAATTGTAGATTACTTATAATACCAAATACAATGTAAATGCTATGTAAATAGTTGTTTTTACATATTTATTTGTAATTTTTACTGTTGTATCGTTATTTTTATTTTTTTCAAATATTTTTGATCTGCAGTTGGCTGCATCTGAGGATGCAGAAGCCATGGAGAAGCAGGGTCAACTGTTCTTTCTTCAGTGTCTCCAACCATTCTGGTGTTCATCTCTCTGCATTAAAGTCAGATAAAACACTCAAGCCCAGACATCCTTGATTGGCAAAATACATAAATTTTTTTAAGTCTCCTTTCCTCTACTTCTCTCCTCTCTTCAAACTGCTGTCAAATAGTATCCATTGTGTCTTTCAAAATTCTTTTCACATCAACTCCAAAGAGTACTTCCCAGACTGTGATGAAATCCAATAACCATATTTACTTCAGCTTCATTTGTGTATGCATTGGTACATTCACATAAATCCAAATAATTCCCCAGGCAGCAGAATGTCAGAGGTAAATGAACAGGCAAGTACTTTTTTCCTAAAGTTATACAAATTTTGCATAAATGTGGAATAGAAAGGATGACAGACAAGACCCTTCGAATTCAGTACATTCTGGGAAAGTGTTTCATGCTTCCCTGCAACAATACATGGAACAGTTTGTTTATGTGCTTGCCCCAATCTTCCGGTGTCTCTCTAGGCTATCTGACATTTTTTAGTGTTTCCTATACACTCCCCACAGTGCCTAGACCAAAGTGCATTAATCATCAACAGTTTACTTAAAGTTTGATATCCCGTTTCATTTTGTGTGTTTATTCCATGAGTTCTAACTAAAGTTAAATTATGTGAAAAATAAAGTTGTTTCCTATTTTATTTTTTTCTGTTAAATTAAATGTCTTGGATTGAACATTTTGTGATCATTTCATGAATTTTATGGCAGAATATTCACAGGTATTTTCTCCTGAGCTCATGGAATTTGATTTTACATTTACTCTCTTCCTCTATAACTTTCTTTATGCTGTTAATAAATGAAGAATTTTATATCATAGATTTATCTTATGTTCAAAATATCTTTCTCTCTAAAAAATAGTTTTATCACTACTTCACGGATCTGTTTGGTTTTCACCCCATAGACAACTGGATTTAAGGTGGGAGGAAGCAACAGATAGAGGTTGGCTATAAAAATGTGAACATGGTGAGGTATGGTGCATCCTCCAAAACGGTGAGTGAAGAAGTTGAAGAAGGCCGGGACATAGGTGATGACAATAGCACATATGTGTGATGTACAGGTACTGAAGGCTTTATGACGAGCATCTGCAGATGATAAATTCACTACAGCACGGATAATCATGGTGTAAGACATGGAGATACACAGCATATCAAACCCCCCAATCAATATGGCAGCTATCAGACCATAGATTGCATTAATCTTTATGTTGCCACAAGATAATTTGGCTACAGACATGTGGTCACAATAGGTGTGGTAGATGAGGTTACCTCTGCAGTAGGGAAGACGCTTGATTAGGAAAGTAAATGGGATCATGAGCAACACACTGCGAATGAAGGTGGCAAGCCCAATCTTGATAATCACAGTGTTGGTGAGGATGGTGGAATAGCGTAGAGGGTAGCAAATGGCCACGTAGCGGTCTAAAGCCATAAGCATAAGCACACCAGACTCCATTCCTGTCAGCATATGGATGAAAAACATCTGCACAAGGCAGGCATTAAAGTCAATCTCCTTAAGACTGAACCAAAAGATACATAACATATTGGGGACAAATGAAGTGCACCCAGTTACATCTGTAAGGGATAGCAAGGCTAGGAAATAATACATGGGCTGGTGTAGAGCATCCTCATGGCTGATGAGATAGATAAGCCCACAATTCCCTATGACAGCAATGATGTACATGAAGCAGAATGGCAGAGAGATCAAGATGTGTGAAGATTCCAGCCCAGGAATCCCATTGAGGATGAAGTATCTTGGTGCCAGGTTAGAGCTATTGGCTCCATTCATGATGATCAATTAGAAAACATGCTACTTTTTCTACCAATAAAACTTTCCTGTACAAAAATATAGAGAGATTATTTTAATCCACAGAAAAAAGATGAACAAGTGCTTTGAACAACATAAATAATAAAATTTAAAAATTTATCATTTTGTACCCAGACTATGTATGCTTTTTGATCCTATTGAATGGTCTTACATCTACTACTGAATCAAAAGAATGCAAATATAGTGTAAACATAGCATCAAAGCCCCGACCTGGCTTGGTTTTATACTAGAAACTCTGTCTATATTTACCTACTTATATTCCCAGGTCAGTCACTAATGTTTGATTTTTCCCCCTCAACCAATTTCCAAATTATGGATTGTGTCTAAATAACACTGAATCTCTTAATTTTCGTTCTTCCAAGAATTACTTTGAAATGTGTCTGCTGTGTTATAGTCAATTAAATTGTGTGAGCACCTATTTATTACACACTTATACTATGAGTCTTGGCTTGATCTATATAGAAGTGTAAACCTGGCAAATCTGGATTTTCCAAGTCAGAATAATCAAGGACAGAAGATGTGACAGGCCAAAAAATTATATAATAAGTTGCACCTTACAAAGGCATGGCCATGTGGATTCTGTATTATATCTCTAATTGTTTCTTGCTAGTAAATGTGAAAGGTTTTGTAATATTTATATTTAACCAATGATATTGTTAAGCACTAATTTTCATACTTTCTGTTATTCTCTTTCTATTCTTTCTATTAACTATTTCTATTAACTATTTCTACTTTCTCTTTCTACTAATTTTCTTCCAACCTCCATGTAGATAAGCATGATATATACATCATGCTTATATATATATACATATATATATAAGCAGGCTTAAGAATATATTGTGCTATCAGTGTACAGTATATATTATATATATGTGTGTGTGTATATATATGAAATCATAACTGTATGTCTTCTTTTTAGGTATTTTTAACCCCTAAATAACTATGGATAATTATATTGGGTGGGGTGAAATTCTTATTAATTTAGTAGTCTGTTTTTTGAGAACAGTTAGCTTTCCATCTTTCTCCTATGTTCTGAGACATGGATCTACCTTGAAATCTTTCCTAATTTAAATCATGAGACTCTAAATCTTTTTTTCCTTTCTTCATTTTTTTTTTTAGGAAATTCTTCCGTATATTTAAAAAGATGTTTCCTTAGTTATTGCTTGTTTTAGATTAACAAATTTAATTATTCATTTCTCCTAACATTGTATATTTTATTGCATTTTCACAAATTATTTGACATCACCATCTGTTATATTTTAATTTCTTCTGTACAATAGCCTTTTATAAAATTCTAGTTTGACATCTTTGCTTTCTCATTCTCCCTGCCTATCTCTCTATCTCTATTTCTTTCTCCTTCTGGTGTGATTTAGCCAAGATTTTCTGTATAAGTGTGTGTGTTTTTTTAATTATTAAAAAATGTAAAACTTTTCAAGTGTTGCTATATAAATAATCTCAATATATAAAAAATGTGGAAAATACATTCTTCTAGAAAACAGGGGAAGATGAAAGCTGATTAGTTCTGAAGCATTTTGCTCAATTGTAAAATATTTCTAACATTAAGCAGAGTAAACCATGAAAAATTTTAGTACAACCTGGAATATAATAAGCAAAATATATAGCACTAATAATAATTATTAGTAGTAATATTACTATTATTTTGATCTGTAAAAAAATGTAAGTAAAATTATGTCTAGCTATTCCTTAAAACCTCCTGTATCCTCTCTCACTCAAAGCAAACATCAACATTCCTATATTTGTTTACAAATTCCTGCATAGTTAGGAACCTTTTAAACTTCTGAATATTATCTCCCACTATTCTATTAATAACTCTCATTCTCTCAGTCCATCCATACCTCTGGATTTTTCTCAAACTCAACAATTATGTGCAATTCAGGGTATTTCCACTTGCCATTTTCACTAGCTGCTATGTTCTTTCCCAGATAATACCATGGCATATGCCTTTAATGTTTTCAGGTCTCTACTCAATGTCATCTCAAAAGTAAAGCTTTGCCTGACCTCCCAATTTAAAGTTGCAACTTCCAGACACCCACCAATCTTGGCATAACATCTCCCTTTCAAGCCTTTCCTTGCTCCACAGAAATTAATATTGTCTATTGTCCCCTCACTAATGTGTAAAACGTATTCACAGGGATTTCCGGCTATTTTGTTCACTGCTATATCTCAGCACAAGAAAAAAATTGTATGATGAATGAACAGATGAATAAATTCCAAAATCTTTGTTTTGGTTGATCCTCCTTGTTGTACATAAATACCTTAACAAATTAATGTCATGGTAAACATTAGAAAATATGAATGCATCTGGAAGACATGATTTCAAGATGTGTATAATCTTAAAGATTTAGAGATACTTACAATTGGAAAGAGTATAAGTAGTAGATGCATGCAATTGCCTTTTGTATTATTTTACAGACCTTAAGGACATGCATATTATGAATAGAAAACGTTACAAAAAAGTAGATTTGGATTCAAATAATATTGCTTATTCATGCAGATAAAATTTTCTAATGGGATAATGGGATCACTGTCATTTGATGTATTCAAGCAAAGGGAAAATGGAACGTGTCATGAATGTTGTTGTCAAGAAGTTGGGCAAAACGATTACTGAAATTTCTTTCAACTCTTGCACTAATTCGTTTTTATCGGTAGAGGTCTTACCACTTCTTAAGGAATACTTCATCCATGGAAACCAGAGAAGTTTTTCTGTTATTGTACAGAAATATGCTTGCCTGTAACATTATCTTTTGGGTCCTTGTCATCAGTGTCATGGAGTCTCCTTCCTTCAGTGCCTAAACTACACTTAATTTTCCCACTTAACCCTTTTCAAAACAATTTGCAAATCCCTTTGGTTTCAGAATTCTAAAGAGTGAGATAATTCAGTGCCTTCCTTATTCAACTATCCTTTGACTCAAATACCTTCTATTAAGTAGCAAATATTTTGTGCATCTTATATATTTGGGTTTATTTTAATCATCCAAACTCACCTTCGTTCCAGCTGTTTTTAAATCTCTTTTTGTGACTGATATTACTCAGAAACAATGGAACTATATTGATTAGGAACTCTATAAACAAACTGCATATCTTCTCTGGGGATTTTCCAAGTAAAAGAACAAAATTTGTTTGGGACTTTACAGATAGATGTCCCACAGGTCTCTTACGGAGGGAAGGCAAATTTAACTTTGTTGAAACTATATCTATATTTAGAATACCTTTGTTTATGAGAAAAGAAACCCTCAAATTTTGATAGCTTTTCTCTGAAGGGACATGCACAGTGTTTGACATCCATTGATTTATAAACCTGGAATTATATCTGACTCTCCAGGGGTGTTCTATTCAAGTTTTATAACTTTGTCATAGCTTTATCCACATGGAATGTATTTGTTTCAAAGTTCCTTCAACGATATTGAGTAAAGAATTTCAGATCTTCTATGCTAAAGGCTCATTAAAATATATTTCTGCAAAAGGCTGGGTTATGTGTTCATTTGAAATATTACACTGTTAAAATGCAATGTTTCTCCATTCCTGTTTCTTTGTACCTTGCTAAAAATATAACATTTTTTTAAGTTGTAATTTTACCTAGTAGATCTTGATCATAGCCCTCACCTCACTCCTTGCACAAAAATTACCTCAATGTGGAGTATATAGTTAAACTAGAAGCTAAAATTACAGAACCTCTAGAAGAAAAGGATAGGATGATATCATCATGACCTTGGTATAGGCAAATATTTCTTATCTAGTAAACAAAAAGTGAAAGCCATAACATAACAATTTATTGATACATACAAATTTTAACTTTCAAAATCAAAACTCCTTGGGCAGAGATATCTTGGATATGACCCCAAAAGCACAGACAACAAAAGCAAAAATAGACAAATGTGATTACATAAAACTAAAATGCTTGTGCATAGCAAATAAAACCATTAATAGGGTGAAGAGATAACCCACAGATTGGGAAAAAAATTTGTAAATCATATACCAGAGAAGGACTAACATCCAAAATACACAAGAAGCTCAAGCTACTCAATAACAAGAAAACAAATAACCCTAGAAAAATGGGCAAAGAACATACACTGCAGAAAGGACACCCTTTTCAATAAATAGTGCTGGGAAAATTGGATTGCAATGTGCAGAAGAATGAAAATGGACCTTTATCTTTCACCATGCACAGAAATCAACTCAAGATGGATTAAAGACTTAAATCTAAGACCTGAAACTTAACATACTGGAAGAAAATCAAGGGAAAACTCTTCCAGACATTGGTTAGGCAAAGAATTCATGACTAAGAAAGCACAAGCAACAAAAACAAAAATAGACAAATGGGACTTTAAAAAGCTTCTTCACAGCAAAGGAAATAATCAACAGACAGCCCAGACAACCTGCAGAATGGCAGAAAATATTTGCAAACTATACATCCAACAGGGGAATAATTATCAAAATATACAAGGAACTCAAACAACTCAACAACATCAAAAAACCACAAATGATCCCATTAAAATGTGGGCAAAGAACATGAATAGACATTTTCAAAAGAAGACATACAAATGGCCAAGAAGCATATGAAAAAATGCTCAACATCACTATTTATCAGAGAAATGCAAATCAAAACCGCAATAAGATATCATCTTACACCAGTCAGAATGGCCATTATCCAAAAGACAAAAAAATAAGAGATGTTAGTGAGGATGCTGAGAAAAGGGAAGTCTTATACACTGTTGTTGGAAATGTAAATTAGTACAACCTCTATGTAAAACTGTATGGATATTTCTCAAAGAACTAAAAATATAATTACCATTTGATCCAGAAATTCCACTACTAGGTATCTTCCCAGAGGAAAAGATATCATTATCTCAAAAAGATACTTGTGCTGTACTTTTTTGTTTTGTTTAATTATTTTTATTTTTAATTATTATGGATACAAAATAGTTGTATGCCTTTATAGGGTACATGTGATGTTTTGATACAGGAATACAATGTGAATTTATAAAATCAGGGTAATTTGGGTATCTACAACCTTAGGCATTTATCCTTTCCTTTTTTAGGATGATTCCAATTCCACCCTTTTACTTACTTTAAAGTATACCCTAACTTATTGTTGATTATAGTTACTTTTCTATGCTATCAAATACTGTTAATTCTGTCTAACTATTTTGCACCCATTAACCATCCCCATTTTATGCCCACCTCCCTGTTACCTCCCCAACCTCTGGTAACCATCATACTACTCTCTGTCTCTATGAGATCAATTGTTTTTAATATTTAGTTTCCACATATGACAGAACATGTCCTTCTGTGCTTGGTTTATTTCACTTAACATAATGTTCTCCAGTTCCACGCATGTTGTTCCAAATGGCAGGATTTCATTCTTTTTTGTGGCTACATGATATTCCATTGTGTATATATACCACAATTTATTTATCCATTCATCTGTTGATGGACATGTAGGTTGATTCCAAATCTTGATTATTGTGAATAGTGCTGCAATAAACATGGGGATGCAAATATCTTTTTGGTTACTGAATTACTCTTTGGATATATACTCAGCAGTGAGATATCTCAAATATATCTGAGATATATTTGGATATGTCTTTGGATATATCCAAAGAGTATATTTTCTCTTTGGATATATACTCAGCAGTGAGATATCTGAAAATAGAACCTAATGATAGTTCTATTTTTAGGTTTTTGAGAAATTTCCATACTGTTTATTGCAGCACTATTCACAATGTTAAAGACAAGGAATAAATCTAAATGTCCATAAATGGATGATGAGATAAAGAAAGTATGGTATATATACACTATAGAATTCTATTTAGCCGTAAAAACAATGAAGTCCTGTTTTTTCCAGCAACATGTATGAAACTGGAGGCCATTACGAGACAACTACTGCATGTTCTCGCTTGTAAGTGAGAGCTTATTAATGTGTGCACATGGTCATAGAGTGTGGACTGATAGACATTAGAAACTCAGAAGGACGGGAGTGTGGCGGGGGTAGATGATGAGAAATTACTTAAAGGGTACAATACACGTTATTTGGGTGTTGGAAACACTAAAAGCCCAGGCTTTACCATTGTGCAATATATCCATGTAACAAAATTTCAATTATATCCCTTAAATATATACAAATTAAAAAAACTAGATTTTTTTTTTAAACAGGCAAAGGGCTTGAATAGGTATTTTTCAAAAGAAGACATACAAATGAGCAGCAGATATACAAAGAAATGCTCAATATTACTAACCATAAGAGAAATGCAAATTAAAACCACAGTAAGATAACACCTTACACCTGTAAGATTGACTATTATCAAAAATATGAAAGATTAGAAGTGTTGGCGAGGATATGGAGAAAAGGGAACACTTGTACACTGGTGGTGAGGAGGCAAATTAGTATTATTAGTATTATCAAAACATTATGGAGTTTTCTCAAAAAATTAAAACTAGAATTACCATATGATCCTGAAATCTCACTACTAGGTATATGTACCGAAAGGAATTGAAATCAATACGTCAAAGAGATGTCTGCAGTCCCTTGTTCATTGCAGCATTATTGACAACAGCCAAGACACGGAAACAGCCTAAATGTCTATCACTGGATGAATGGATTAAAAATGTGGAATATATACACAATGAATATGATTCAGCTTTAACACAACAGGAAATTCTGTCATTAGCAACAACATGTATGAACCTAGAAGACATTAGGTTAAGTTAAATATAATTTTTTATTATTGCACAGCTATGCTTCTGTACTGTGCCATAAGTCTATGTCTTCAGATGATCATTTGGAACCAAGTTTCTTTACCCCTAGTCATCAGTAATGAAACAAAGGTATGCACTATTACTATTCCTGGTAAACATCGCATAGAAGGGAGATACTAGCCAGTGCATTAAGGCAAGAAAAATGCATAAAAATAGAAGAGAAGGGAAAAAAAGTTGCATTTTTCATAGTCAATGTGATGCCATACATCTAGATAATTTTAAATAATATGTACACAAATTTTTATGATTAATAAGCAATATATTGGACACATTAAATAAAAGATTACATGTATAATTCAATTGTTTGCATACCAGTGTTATTTAATTTTTCTTCCAAAATATTTTTCAGTACCAATTTTGTGCTTGACATTGTGCTAAGTTTCGAAAAAGTTAGAAGGCAGATCTGTCTCCCAAAAGATTTAATTCTGAAATTCCAAATGGCTTCAGACCTGTATAGTCTCTGCTGTACCTATGAAAAATTATGCCCTCAGGAGTCCTAGACTATAATAAGGGACCAAACAGTTTCTAAGACAACTTCCAGTTCAGCCAGTGTCCTTAGAACCCAGATATATCTGATTTTTAATTCTCCTTTATTCTCATTGTAAATACATACACACACACACACGCACACATGCATGGGAAATCACTTCTCTTCTGAGACTACAGTAGAAAGAGACAATAACAACCAAGTTTTGCTTCTACCCAACTTCAGAATATATCACACACACATTGCACACATGTGCATGTGTAAACACACAGAGAGAATAGAAATGTTCCATCTTCCAGCTGCCTCCCATGGTCTCAATATGCATTTTGTATTTCTCCTGCAGGGCCAAGAGCATCACATGGACATGAATATGACTTAATCCATGGATACATCTTCAGTTTCTTGAGGAACGCGAGTAGCTTGCAGGGTGAGCAGATTTCTCAATTGGGGTTGCATTCTTCTTATTAAATGAATGGGTGCAGATTATGCTAGCTGAGAAGGGAGTATGAATTAGAAAGTTTCCAGAAAAAAATTATTCTCCTAACTTTTAAAACGTCATGTACCCTGCTTTTATATACTGGCTTGTACATTCCATTTTCACATTGGATCTAACATTCACATTTCAACTACTGAAACATAACCCTTGTGAGGAGTGTTCTACACAGTCCCACTGGTTGTGAAAGGCAAAAACAGCATTTCTGAGAGAAAAGAATTTATTTTGTCATGGGAGAAAAGAAAAGAATGATGACAGCCGTGTTCCATAATTTTCTGTTTTTTATCTACTCTTCTTTCCAGGGAGTTGCCTCTATTTCACATTACAGGTATGATATTTAAATTATATCTTAATTAGAAAGGCCCCTAGAGTTCATCTACTCATGTTTTACAAAATAAAGATATAAAATGTTATAAAAGACACCTATGAACGAAGGGGAACCAATTCACACAACCTTGAGTTTTCACTAGAAAGACCCCTGAATGACAGGGGGGTCACTTCCAATATGTCCAGGAAGGACTATAAATTTTAACATTGATATTTTTTAATCAAAGAGCTCATTTAGTTTTCCTCCAATATCCCCCTCTAGAAGACTACCCCATCACACTACTTGTTCCTTTTTATAAAATCAACATCTTCCATCTCCACACGGCCCAGTTGCATCCCATTTGTATCCATGCTATGATCACAACTTTATTCTTATTTCCTCACAACTGTCACATCAAATACTCACCTCCTTACTCCTAATGAGTGTTTTATCAATCCTTTCTGCACCACAGCCTCTTTTTATATAAATTTTGAAAAAATATATTCAGTATCTTCTTTTCCTTTCCTTTAAAAAATTTTTGTTTTATTAGTGGCTTTATGATTCCAGAAATTTGAAATAATACTAAGTGTCTCTCTGAGAATGTCACCCTAAAATTTGTTCAAATATCTTTTTTTCTTTATTGAAGTATATTTTACATATCATGCCTTTACTCCATTTTAAGTGTACAATTAAATGATTTTCAGTGAATTTACTGAGATGTACAGTTAATCACATAAATCAGTTTTAAAGGAATTCCTTTCCCCTATTGACACCCCTAATTCCGCTCCCCAACTACTTTTCAAGCATATCCCACCCCTCCACAGTGTCCACCACGTCGCTCAGACATGGGTGTACCACCAACCCCCAAAATCCCTAGTGATCACTCCCACCATTTGAGCACCATAGTGTTAATCAGTCAATACCAGTTTGATGGTGAGTACAAGTGGGGCCCATTCTTCGGGTCTTGTGTCATCTCACTTTGAATAATGGGCTTAAGCTTAATCCAGGATAATATAAGTGGTGCTAACTCACTGTCATTTCTTAAAATTGAGTAATATTCCATTGTGAACATATAACAAATTTTAACAATCCACTCATGAATTGACGGGCAGTTGGGTTGTTTTCACGACCCAGCAATAGTGAATTGTGCTGCCATAAACATTCGGGTGCAGATGTCTTTATCATAGAATGTCTTATGCTCTTTTGGGTAGATGCCTAATAATGCTATTGCTGGATCAAATGGTAATTCTATTTTTAGCTCTTTGAGGAATCT
>CAUYRT010088315.1:0-40436 GCA_963574885.1 Lepilemur ruficaudatus
AATGGACACATTCTTAGAAACATACAGCCTCCCTAGGCTCAATCAGGAAGAAACAGAATTCCTGAACAGACTAATATCAAGTACTGAAATTGAAGCAGCAATAAAAAAACCTTCCTAAAAAGGGACTGAAGTTTTCAACCCTGACTTTACCTCTCATATTGAAGAAAATCAGATACAAAATCATCAGAACCACCT
Organism: Lepilemur ruficaudatus; assembly: GCA_963574885.1. Lineage (NCBI taxonomy): Eukaryota > Metazoa > Chordata > Mammalia > Primates > Lepilemuridae > Lepilemur > Lepilemur ruficaudatus. The sequence continues at coordinate 196 of CAUYRT010088315.1, forward strand.
AATGTGTGGTAACAATTTCATGTCCCACCCAGACATACAGAAGCAGAGACTCCAGGTTTGGGGCCCAGGAATCTGTCATCTTATCAAGTGAACCAAATGATTCTTCGGGTGAGCTGGATTTGGGGGCCACTGCTGTGCCACACTCCCAGGTATCCTTCCCTCTGGGAGAGCTGCTCTAATCCCTGTACCGAAAATTCTCCCAGCTTGGTTCCTTCCCCACAGAAGAATTTGGTCCTAGAAAGTGAAAGAAGTTTGGGATTTTTTTTTAGGGTTAAAGGTTTTCCTGTATTCACCAGCATCAAATATGTAGTAAAATGATGATTCATAAAAACGATGACCTTTTTGATGTTTTAAAATATTTAAAGGAGAAACTGCAGTGGTTGAAGACCCATACATGCAGGTTACCCATTTCTATAATGGCCAATGACAGTCTACATTGGTTCAATTTTCTTTCATCTCAAAGTGGATTTAAACATTAATTAAGCACCATAAAACTAGCTTACATTTAACAAGCAAATATATTAATACTATAGCAAAGCTTAGAGAATAAGATCACATGGATTTGGTCTGCAGGATGGTAACTGGAATACGCTATGAATCACCTAATGCCACCCATGGAGGCATTTTGCTTTACATGTAATCTCAAAAGTATATAATATATATCAAATTGCAAAACTTTAGTGGCCACATATTTGTTAACATCTGCTAGAAACTTCGAGTACAACTTTCTCTGCTATTTTGTATAATTGAAGAGAATTGAAATTGCTTGAAACTTTTATTTAAAAACAATTATGGCTTCAACTACTTATCTGCATAGATTCTATCATATTGCAGAGCTGAACAAAATAGAGCACTAAAGCATAAGCCCAGGTAAATATAACCAAAGTACTGTCATTTTAAATCCCGTTCCTAATTCTGAGGGTTACCAGAGTAGCTTCATCCTTATCATTTTACTTCATAACATGTGAAGGTCATACATTTGAATTTTATATGATGAGTTTATATTAAATATTACTACCCCTCATTTATTTTATATATTTGGAGCCTGTGTAATATTTTTTGTTTGAAAAGATCTTTTGCTTCTGAAAATGTTTTAAAATCACTGGTTAAGATGGTTTCTATAATCCCTCTCTCCCCTAACATTATTTCTAGGTGCTTTTTAAAAATTAGAAAATACCTATTTATATTGTCACCCTTTGGGATTTTGGAAATTTGATGTAGGTGGTAGAAAAATGGCTGGGAATTGTTTTAGTCTTAGAGCACTTGGAGGAGAGTTAGGCTTGGGTGGCTTCCAAATCTGTGGTTTAGGGTTAGCCAGAGAGCGGCATGAAGTACCACAAATCCTTATGAAGGAAGAAAAGGGAACTAAACTTCAGCAGAGGTCGCCCAAAGACTCTGAAGTGGCAGGTGCTCTAATTTCCCCGCGTGGTGTGGGTAAAGAGGACATGGTTGATCAGTTTTGCTCTTATCTTGCTTTGATTTTTTAAAGTGATCACATTACGGGACTATAACACGTTGAGGCTGACAAAGACTTGGCAGATCAGCTATTTTACAGAAGAGTAAGCTCAAGCCCAGACGAGGGAAACAACTTGCCCAAATGTTGAAGATCGGCTTCACTATGAGGGAGGCTGAGGCAGGCAAGGGGCAGTAGGGAATAAAAAGAGAGAGAAAGAAGAGAGAGGAAATAGGATAGAGAGATCTTCTTTCTATCACCTCACTAGCATTTAGGGGACATCCTAGCAACATCCACTTTGGCCCTTTAAAAGAATTAAATGGTAGCTTTCTCTGTATTAGTTGCTCACCTCTCTTTTCTGTGCATTCTGGCTTTTGGATTGAGGCCCTGGGATTCTCAGCTCCATTTCCAGAACATATCAGCAAGTTTCCTACCTCACCCTATCACTAATGTTGACATATATCACTCCCAGAAGTTTCTCCCCAAAGGTTCCTGCCCTGGGGTGTTTGATTGTCTGTGATATGTCTGGCATACCCTTCCAACAGGAGAAATGGAGCCTGTTCTTAATCACCTCAATACACACCAAACAAAATAAATCAAAACAAACAACAACAAAATCCAGAAACTTTATAAACAATTTTTTAAAACAATGCCCTTAAAGACATAGAAGAAAATTGTCCCCACTTCACTGCTCTTTCAAACCTATAATATACATAATGAAAGATGGAACGACTCGGGATCAGAAAGACTCCAGCTGTCATTGGGCTTCTTGCAAATTTTTTTCCAGGTCCTTTAGAGGGGAAGCGTGGGAATGTGTAGATTTGGTTGTGTAGCCCAGAAATACTAACTGAAGCCTAAACTACAGGGCCTCCTAGCAGGAGTCTCACCTAAAAGAGACAGTAGGGAATAGTGGAAGCCAACACACCTGGGTTCAAATTCCAGCCCCCCCCCCTTTCCAGGTATGGGCTCTTGGACAATTTTCTGATTTTCAGTTTGTTTACCCATAAATTGATAATAATAACAACATCTTCCTCCCAACACTGTTGTAAAGCCTGAGTAAAATATATCTATGAAGTGTACAGCATAGTGCCTGGCACATGGAAGCTACTTAATATGTCATTGCTATTTATTGTTGTTTTTATTATTATTATCAGGATGCATATGGATTTGTAGGCTTGAGGTGGAAAATATTAAAAATAAAACCAATTACTTAGAAATCTTCTATCTCATTTTTCAGTTAAAATATGTAAGGAGCCTGGAACAAGCAATCTGAACACTAGACTATGCTCTTTACTAGGTTTAGGTCAAGCTGCCTGGCCTGGCACTCAGCTGCTGTGGCCGCTGTGGCTGTCGTGGGCTTGGCCACGCCAATACTTAGCAAGGGAGTGGTGTGGAAGTTCTCCACCTGACAATCTGTGTGGACAGCCAAAGAAGAAATTTATTTTAAGACAACACAGATTGACTGTCTGTGTTGATTAGCTCATCAGATCTACTGTTGGCCGACTGTACAATGAGATTTGTGAAATAAGCAAAGACTTTGAAAAATCTACATTTTGCCACAGTGTGGATTGTCCATCCACTACACCTTTCAGAAACCCCAAAACACTGATAATAGCAGTATTTTCAAATTTATCTAAGTGTCCCCAAGAAAAATTTTTCTTAATTACTTTTTTTTTCCTTTAAGCAGTTACTCCATTTCCATAGCATCTCTGTCTTCCCTCTTTATCCAGTGGATGGTCAGGTCAAGAGGAAGGCAAGCACATCCCCATGTTTATCATGTGAAATACGAAATAAAAAGCCTCTTCTCTCTTTCCTCCAAAAGGAGTTGCGATTTATTTCCTTATTTTAAATTCAATCAAACTGGAAATTAATTCCCTTTAAACACACTCATCTTTTTCAAGGTAAATTTTTATAACTTTCTGATGGGAAATTTGGCAATATGTATAAAAAATCTAAATATTGTTAGTGCATGAATTTATTTCTAGCAGCCATCTGTGGTGAACCAAAATATTTATAAGGAAATAGTGAAAAATTTGCATAAATAGGCATGTGAGTTAAATGGTTACATAAATTCTAGCTCATGTTTACTACAGAATACTATCTAGTCAGTACAAAAATATTGTAGAGATATAGATAGTGAAAAAATGTTCATAATATATTTTAACAGGGAAAATTAAGGCTATTAAAAAGTACATATTGAATATTTTTGTTAAAAATGGACACACACAGAAATGTGACCAAAGAGAAATCAATCAAAATACTAACCAAGTAGGTTTCTCTAAGTGGTAAGGACACTGGCTTGTTATTATTATTTTCGTTAGTTTCTTCTATTTTTAAAAATGTCTATAATAAACATTTTATTTTTATAATTAGACAAAAATACAATAAATTATTTTTTTTAATTTAAGGAAATACTCCCAGTTTACTTTAGTCTAAGAGAACAGCAGTACAATTTAGGAGCAGAAAGAGCCATAGGTAGGACCTACCTCAATGCATAATCCATTTGTTGAAGGAGGAATGATTCTCCTCATGCCAGATGCTACACTATAAAAGAAGACCAAATTATGGAGGAAGCAGGACATTGACTGCACAGAGCTTCCCCTATAAATCACCCAGCACCTTAACAACCAGCTTCACTGCCTCAGGCAGTTGCTTTAATTTATGGGTACCATTTTTCCTGTCTGCCTAGTAGAGCTCATTAGGCAGTGTTTCCCATCTGCAGGGTGTACGCCACTGGGGGTATGGAAGATTTTAGCTGATACGGGGCATGCATGGTATTACATACCCTTGAATCCCATAGTGTGCGAGTCAGTCTCTGTATTAGTTTCCTATTGCTGCTGTAACAAATTACTGCAAACTTAGTGGCTTAAAAATCATATAAATTTATTCTCTGATATTCTGGAGGTTATAATTCTAAGATTTAGGTGTCAGTAGGGCTTTACAGACTCCAGAAGAGAACCCATTTCCTTGCCTTTCCAGCTTCTAGAGACTGCCTGCATTCCTTGGCTCCTGACGTTATTGCTCCAATCTCTGGTTCTATTGTGACATCTCCTTTTCCCCACTCTGACCTTCTTGTCTCTCTCTTGTGATTACAGTGGGCCCACCCAGATAATCCAGGATAAACTCCCTACCTCAAGATCCCCTTAATCATATCTGCAAAGTTCCTTTTGCTATACAAAGTAACATATTCACAGGTTCCTGACGTAAACATCACTGGGGGAGCCATTACTTAACTTATTGTTTCCCCATCAAATTTCTTCCAATCTTCTGAATGCATTAAGGAGAAAAGTCTAGTTTTGGCCTATGTCTTCATTTCTAGTACTTGCTAATTTCCCTTTAAACAAAGACTACACGTTTAACAAAAAGAAGGCAATGCTAAAATTCAAGTGCCCTGACTAGTCATGTCATCTGTTCACCTTATTAACAATCATCTGTATTATCAATCATAATAACATCATTATTATTTGTTATGATATCTAAGTTTTATTGCTATGGTTACCTTGAAGTTTTGGCAAATGATATTTTCTTTATTTCCCCATTTATAGTAGCTGCATAAAATTTCTTTTAAAAAGGTATTTTTTTTTTTTTGAGACAGAGTCTCACTCTGTTGCCCCGGCTAGAGTGCCGTGGCATCAACCTAGCTCACAGCAACCTCAAACTCCTGGGCTCATGCAATCCTTCTGCCTCAGCCTCCTGAGTAGCTGGGACTACAGGCATGTGCCACCATGCCTGGCTAATTTTTTCTATATATTTTTTAGCTGTCCAAGTAATTTCTTTCTATTTTTAGTAGAGACGGCGTCTCAGTCTTGCTCAGGCTGGTCTTGAACTCCTGAGCTCAAATGATCCACCCGCCTCAGCCTCCCAGAGTGCTAGGATTACAGGCGTGAGCCACTGCTCCTGGCCTTAAAAAGGTATTTAAGTTACATAGATGAATTGATTTTGAGACTTTAAGCCAACAGTATTATAGATAGCATGCAGATTTGGCAAACATTGTGAATGAGGAGTGTGAATGACTGAGGTTTGGAAAATATTGCCTTAGGAGCATACTGCCCTATTTAAGATTACAGAAGAATCCTATGCTCCTCACTTAGCTCTTCACGAGGCCTCTCTTGAGGAATGTGACACTGTTTTCTTCTTGCCTCTTTTGACAGTTGGTTCTATATAGGGTTAGAGGATGAGCCAGCAAGCCAGAGAAAAATATCATCCTATTCACTCATGAGGAATGAAAATAGCCAATGGAAAATCTGGTGGGCATTACTTATGGGGAATTCGTTACATGCAAATCTCCTTGTAAGGCTTGCTGAGACGTAAAGAGAAGTCCCTGTGCTCACGTGGTCTCTCTGTGGTAGAGGACTACAGATTAGGGCAATTCAAGGTAGAAACGGGCTGGGTCCATAGGAAAAGGAACAATAAAGTGCTATGGAGCTAAGACAGGTAGATGACCCATTTGGCCTGAAACAGAGGATGGAATAGAGTGGGACAATAGTTTTTCATAGCGAAGATAGTTTTTTTCAGAGACTGTGCCAGGAAATTCCTCAGGAGCATTTAGGATGAAAACCTCATCATTGCCAGCACTCTAGGTTTTTCCCTGGTGGTGTCCTCAGTATTAGGAACGTTTCCTGAATACCAAGACACTATGCTTGGGCTCCATATGTTACTATACTAATAGTGCTAAAGCTATGAGACTGAAATTCTTACCCCATTTTATGGAAGTGCAAACTGAATCTCAGAGAGGTTAAGTTACTTGCCTGAGATCACATAGCTTGTAAGTAGTGGGGATTTTCTTCAAGTGCTGTCTGGTTGCAATGCTGGCAAGCTTCCCCTGCAATAAGCTTATTTCAGAGGTCTTTGTTTGCCAAAAAGTGCTTCTCTCCAGCCTGGAACTAATTGAGCTAATTGAGCTACATGAATCCTCCTTTAGCTAGAGTATATCCATTCTCATGCAGCGACTTCTTAGGGTTTGTCCTGAGCTGCCCAATAGACCTTTCTGATGATGATGGAAATATTCCATATGTGTGCAGTAACCACTAGTTACATGTGGCTATCGAGCACATGAAATGTGGCTATAGTAAGGGCTACATTTTTAATTTGATTTGATTTAAATTAATTAAAATTGAAATTTATATAGCCACATGTGGCTCATGGGTATTGTATTGAATGGAACAGTATATAGCTAGATTTATCCATATTTAGAGTTAAAAAAAGTCATCCAAACTCTTTCTCTCATAGATGAAGACAATGAGGCCCAGAAGAATTGACTTGCTTAAAGTAAAACAAAAATAAACCTCCAAAAATCAAATAAACTAAACAGATATAGAGCCGTGCTTTTAGAAATAAGATACCTGATTCTGATCCCATGCTTGTCCTACACTGGAAAGGAAGGAAAACATGTGGAGTAAGTTAAGAAATGTTGTTGCCAACCTGGTACGAAAGTGGGTGATTGCCAAAAGCCACTCAGAAAGGATGTGGCTCCCACCAAAAGCTGGCCACATGTAAGGCACAGCTGATAAAAATATTGAGTACTCATACTTTTTATATGAGTTAATACTAAGATTTTTTTGTAAAACCCAGAATAAAGTATAAAAATACTGAAATAAAAAGGAGAAAAATTTAAAAAGGAAGGTACCTTCCTATGTGATATTTCACATACATATATACACATATGTTTACATATATATGATATGCATGGATATGTATAATTAAATACATATATACATAGGTAGGAAGATACATAAATTTAGATGAAATAAACAATATCCTGGAAAAAAATACCAAAATTGATGTAAAAAGAGAAACTGCTTTGTAATGTTGTATTTCCCAATCTGGGTAGCAAGTGTAAGTGTTCGTTATATTTTACATGGTTTTATAGGTCTGAAAGTTTTCATAATAGAAACACAATAAAATTGGGGCTAAAGAAAGATGGATAAGATAAAGAAAAACTGCAAGAAAACTAAAAATGAGCAGCTATAGACACTGGAGGCTGTAAAGCACTGAATTGCATAGAAGTATATTAGTGTTCCTGAGAAAAAATTTGATTGCCAAATCCATAAGTCAGAAGAAAAAGACAAAGGGATAATAACAATGACAGAGAAGATGACAGACATTGAGGAAATAACACAGATAATTGAGATTTCTTGACTAGATTAGAACAAAGGACTAAAACAAAGAAATAGACACATCAGTGTTCAAAGGCATGATAGAAGAAAACTTGAGTTGAAGAAAACATAAATGCAGATTGAAAGGGTTCACTGTAAAATTAAAATCAAGGAAAGTACCTTTATATACATATGCTTGCTAAGTTTTTTTAATTATAGGGATGAAATGTAACAAAACCATGATAATATTAAACAAACATATAAGCAGAGAAGTAATTATTTTTTTAAAAAGCCATAACAGATTACCCATAGATGTATAAAAACTAAGGTGACTTCAGACTTCTCTGTTGTAATGCAAGACTCCAGAAGGAAATAGAAAAATGTCTCCAGAACTTTGTGGTAGGGAGATGTTTTGACTATTTGTGTTTAGGCAAAAAAAGACCAATCTTAGATACCCAAGGGCTCAGACAATAGTCAATACATATTCTTTCCTGAGAAACATTGCTTGAGATACATATCTATGAGATATATTAAAAAAGTGAAAAAAGAAGTTAAAATTAGATAAATACAAATAACTGGAAATACAGATATGATATGCCAATGCCCGAGAAAACCACTTAAAGAAGCTACTTTGTATCAAGCTATACTTATATTTGCATTTTTATAATTATCTATCATATACATGTATTATTTTTATAATATGAATAAGAATTTCGTTATAATATTAAACATTCTCAGGTTCCACATGCACTTGTGACAAGCATTGTGGAGTATGCGGTTACTAATCTTTCCTTTGCTCCAACCCAATACTGATTTGTTGACTTCTATTTTTGATGTTCAGAGCTTCTGTACCCCACATTGTTGATGTCATGCTTGACAGAGTCAGGACCAGGTGTTCATTACCTAGAGCAGAGTTTCCAGGGATGTTTTCTTTGGGGTGGGGTGGAGTGGCAGGATGTGGAAAGGTGTTTTTTTAAAGTGCTTGTTTTGATGAAGCTTATCAAGAGCACATAGTATTCCAAATAAATTAGCTTTCTCAGCCCGGTAGGCTGGTTTGATTAGGAAAGCAATTCACACACAAATTAAAACAGCAAACAAGGGTAGAAGGTACAGAAAGAAGGAAGATTTGACTCCAGAATGCCTCCGTAGATAGAATTTAGGGACAATCTGGTTGGAAATGGGATGGAGAGGAACTATGAAATTTTCTTGAAGCTGTATTCAATAGATATCATACTGTTTTTATGATATTCACTTTTTGTAACTGTAACAATAAAAATAGAAAATCTATTGGTGCTCTTATTTATACTTTATATAAGCCTTTTTTAATTTTATTTTTTTAAATTACAGAATTTTACAAGGTTACACAGGTTTTGGTTACATAATTTGCTTTTGTACAGTTTGAGGCAAAGTTGTAAGTGTGCCCTTCATCCAGTGTGCAGTGTACCCGTTAGGTGTGAATTTACCCACGTAAGATTTTTAATGATTGCACAATATCAGTATTATTGTTTTTATTATGATTTTCTTTTGGGTTGGCTCTGTGGGAGGTGTGATGATGCTGATGAAGGTGTTGATGGGACTAAAGACCTGTCACATCTTGATACTGGCTGAAGAAAATATTTCATAGTCTATCAAGGTATGCATGTCAGCAATCTGTTTTCACCCTATCCCAAAGCACTTCTTAAATTACGTTGGAACTCTAAAATGTAATGAGAACCACACCAATGTTTTGCAATCTCTAAATGTCAGATTAAAATATGAATCAAGTATTGTCAAGTCAATAGGAATTTTGACTTTAGTAACTGATATTTTCCAATGGGGCAATGTACACACCTCAGAAGATGTTAGCACAGAAAATTTAGCTTTGGGTGGGACTAGCAATTAATTTAAATTAATGCATCTGAACTGAGTGTTTTCTACTTTCAAGTCATCCCATGAGGCAGTGAAAAGTCAAAGGTTAAAGCCGAAACTTGGAAATAACCCACACGTCCTTCTGTGGGTAAATGGTTACACAAACTATGGTACATGCATACCATAGCAGACTATTCAGTCATAAAGAGGAACAAACTCAATATATGCAACAACCTGGATGGATCTCAAGGACTTCATGCCGAAAATGTGAAAGAAAAGCCAGTATCAAAAGGTCACCTACTGCACGATTCCACTGATGCAACATTACAGAGATGGAGAAGAGATTAGTGTTGCCAGGGGTCAGGTTCATGAAGCAGTGGGATGGTGGCGGTGACTGTTGACTACAAAGGGATAGCACAAGTGAGATGCATATGGTAATGGACAGTTCTATATCTTAATTGCTTCTGTTCTTAAGCTCCTTAAAAGTTATTAGGGAGAGAGACTTACACAAACTGTCCAAAAAAGATAATTCTGGAGCATATAAAAAGTGATTTAGAAGGAGGATCAGTAATTCTAGGGCACGAGGTTCAGGGAAAACTTTTCAGAAATGGTGGTGTTTGGGTCAGACTTTGGAAGATGTGGATAAGCTTCCTATGATAAGAGAATGGGGAGGTTGGATCAGAGCTGAACAAAGCTCTGGGGGTGAAACACCTGCCTAGCTCTTTGGTTAGTGCATTTCAGAAAGGCCATCAATTTGACCAGGCTTCACCTCTCTGAAACAGATTATACTGCCTGAAAGAAATTCACTGAACTTCAAAAATTCAGAATTTACATTTGACATGAGTTTTTATTGATTGAAATTAATGTTATTATTTAAACTTGCTATAGAAAAAAATAGCAATGGGTTACTTAGGTCTGAAAAACTATAATAACCTGGTGAATCTGTTACAAGGTTGTGAGCATGAGTTTCTTGCTTTTTATAAGTGTAAGAAAAATAAGGAGAAACATCGCCAACTTTTCCACAAATTCATGTTACAAGTTCTCCATCCATAAAGGACTGCTAGACTCTATACCACTTGGAAGTGACCTTGATATTTCAGCCGAAATAATGAAATGCATTATAATTGGCCTGACTTGCAATCTCCCACTCATCTCAATTTGATGTTAGAATTTGTAAGGAAAACCATTTCCCTAGTGTCTCCAGTCTTAATCTTTTAAAGTAATTTTGGTCCAGGGTAATACAAATATGACCTTCACCATAGTGTCTCATTGTCATTTAGATACCATTTGAGTACATTTATACAAGGATGTGCTGCAATGTGGCTTTTAGAGTGTCAGATTTCCTGGGTTAAAATAATAACCCCTTCACTTGTGTGGTCTTAAACAAATTTGACTTTTATGCCCTGTGCCTCAATGTTCTCATCTATAAAATGAACATGACCATAGTACCTATCTCATAGAGTTTTATATTTTAAATGAGATATTTTATGTAGCACTCTCAGCAAAGAATAAGTTATTATTACTGGGACCTGTGATAGTTGATACATTTGCTACCATATGCAAAACCAGCCTATATAAAAAAAAAAGTGGTATTAATAATAGGGGAGTGTTCTTTTCTTTTGTACCTCTTAGCCTATTCATTTAAAGCAGAAAATCTTAGAGTTTTTAAAAAATATACTTTTAATTTAAATGTTACAAACATTAATAGAAAAATGCACACATTATACATATACAGCTTGGTAAATTTTTACAAAATGAAAACACTAGCATAATCAGCACCCAGATCTAATATTAGGCCTTTTTTAGACCCTGGAGGCCTCTTCCTTTCAAGTTCTCTTCAAGTCATGATTTTTCCCCAAAAAGTAAGTGCTTTAAAGCCTCCAGTGCCATCAACTATTTAGCCTATATAAAAATGTATATTAAAACATGTATTCTTTATCTTTCTTTACTGAATATCATGTTTGTGATATTTATACAAGTTTTTGTGTGTTTCATTCATTCTTATTGCTGTATGCCATTGTATGAATATACCATTTTTTATTTATACATTTTACTGTTGCTGCACATCTGAGTTGTTTCCAGTTTAGAAAATAGTGCCTTCCTTGCTGGTTTTAAATTAGGCTTTGTGGGAGCTGTTTTAAACGTTACTTGAGTGCAAATACAGTAGTATAAATTCTGATTTAATAATGAAGACATAATGGCTGATCAATTTAATTTCTCTTTAGAACAAAACAAGAGGGAATTATTTCTCACATATTGTGACTTAAAACTGTCGTCTTCTGTCAATGGGCTCTCATACACTATTATCAGACAGCTTTATTAACTTAACTTTGTTTCAAAGGCAGTGGCCTATAATGAATAATTTTAATAATTAGTAATTCAGCTTATCCTAGTCTTTCCTAATTTTGCGATTTTTTTCTAGCTTGCAACAGTGAAACAAACTCCTGGAATACTTAAATTTTATTGATTTTCCATTCTGCTGTTTACTTTCAGGTCTGTTGATGTGGGCCAGGGCTAATGTCATGGTTTATTTATAGAGGATCATAAAGACTATTGGCCTAATTATGATTTTAGGTAAGTCACAAGGTCCTAGCCACCCAAAATATATTCCTAAATGTCCACCTTGACAAAGTCTTTCTCTCTAAGCTACCACTTCCATGCTTATATTCAATCCTTTGAGAAAGAAGATGTGGAGGGGATATTGTTTACATGAAGCTGATAGATGCATACAAGAATAGTAAAGAAAAAAATCCTTTTTACTGATCCCTTAATTGTACATTTAGCAGAGAAGCATTTGCTAGATCATATGGATTAAAAAGAGGACCTAGCCCTGAGAGAATGGATGAGATTCTAAGATTTCAGATGTAGATGTTTCTTAGAGAAAGAGCAGCACAGTTTAAGTAATTCCTAGTTGGAATGCTGAGATAAGGGAACACCTCAGCGACACCAACAAGGGTCCTGAGGGCCAACCTCACTGTTGATTAGTATTTTTCCTAAAGCCTCTTATGGGCTTGGAACCAACTTTTAACTGAAATGTAAGTGCATTGCATTTAGGGATATGCCTTCATTAAAGCTATGATTTTACTGTACATCCGTTGAGGGGCGTTGAGGCCCCAGACAAAATCAAAGTGGTTCCAATCCGGAAATAGTTTAAAGTAACGAAGATTCCTGATTTGGGGAAGTAACCTGGCCACATCCTGAGGTGTTACAAGGACGTCTTGTCCACCAGCCCAAATAGCAGTAGGCACTTTCATGGCAGACAAGTCATATAGTGGGGGACGACTCTGTGGGAGAGAAAGAAAGGGAATTTGTAAGAGGTAGCTCCTTATAGCAACAAGTGAATTCAAATAAATAGAAAAGCTGCTAAAAGAGTATCTGCTATGGCCATAGCTGTATCAGGCACCGAGAGAAGAAAGCATGCAATGGTCCCTACCTGCAAGACATTTGCAAAAGAGGGAGCAAAGCGAGATAGGTAAATAAACATTTGTATACAAATTGGGGTATGTTAAATGACATAAAACACTCCCAAAATAATATGGAAGACACAGAAGAAATAATTTTCACTCAGAGATTTCATTTTTAAAAGGAGTTATTTGAAATGACTCTTGAGAGATGGATCTTGACAGGCATAGATGGCGATGGGAGGGCTTCCCAGGAAGCAGGAAGAGTATACAGACATGATCAGGAATGGCAAGCTTCCCAATGTACCTGGAGAACAAAATATGGAAAGGAATATGGTAGACTATAAGGTTAGAGGCAGTCAAGGTCTGAATATATGGCTAAGGAATTTAGACATCTTTCAGAAGTTTTGGGGACAAGGCAAGGTCATTTCTCAGAGCTCTGTCTTAGGACAACTGTGAGGATATCAGTTAGTAGGATGACTTGGGGGGTAGATTGAAGGAAAGTCCTGAAAAAATCTAGGCAAGGATATGGATGGCCCATCTTGAAGCTATGGGGATATCTAAATTCTCCAAGGACGAAAGAGAGAGTTAGGAAGAATCCTGGGGGAATGCTGACCATTTGAGAGTGGTAGGAGAAAGAGTAGCAAGTGCAGGGGACAAAGGGAGCAATCACAAAGAGAAGGAAAAAATCAGAGATCACTGCATCACGGAAGTTCAAGTTAGGGGAGTGAGTGGCAAGATGAGTATGGTAACTAACATAACACATTTCAAAAGGTGAGAATAGACCACTAAATTTAGCAATTCAAGTCCATTGGTGACTTTAAATAGAGTAGCCATAATAGAATGACGAAGACTGAACCTACATTTCTAAGGTTCAAGAGGGAGTGCAGGGGGGAAGCCCTTTTACATATTAAAAAATGTTGATAAAAACAGAGTGATGGAATGATGACTTGATAGAATTGATGGGTTGAGGGAAGGTTTGTTTGCTCATTTTTCATAAGGAACAGGAGAAGGAGCCAGGAGGAGGGGAAGATGAGAAGAGATGGGGTTAAGGGTATGGGACTGGGATAACTTGGAATGTAAGAGGACCTTCATTTTCCGATAGAGGAAGGAGGACAGAGACATTTTGAGGTATGTAAGAGGAAAGTTAAGAAATTTCATTCATGCAACAAATAGGTTTTGAGGGCCCAGTGAGTGCCAGGTACTCTTCCAGGTGAGAAAACATTATTGAACAAAACAGTGAGAAAACCCTACTCCTGGATTACATGGGTTAATCCTTTTATACTCAATGAAACATAGAGTGGGAGCAGAGATGGTGCTGGGAATTTGAGGAGAGGGCAAACTGTTGAGATTCATTTCTCTGGGGCAATGTAATAAAAACTGACTTTAAGTGATCCAAAGTCACAAATAAACAAACAAAAATCCAGAACTGGCCTGGAGCAGGAAGGACCAGCTAACCACTGGTAACTTCTAAGGACATTGACACTCACATGCTTTAGAACTTGATCATAATGGTCTCATGTGTATAGTGTGTGTGTTGTTTCATTCTCTTATAAATGTAAACAATATATAAATATAACATGTTCACTAAAAATAATGGAAGGAACCAAAAATATACAAAGTCCAGAATGAGAGTCCTTTACTCCTTCACGTCCATCCACTTCTCTTCTCCTTTCTTCCCCTCTCTGAAGGTAACCACTTGAACATTTATTGTTTTCTATTTTCTGTATCTTTTCTAAGCACTTGCAAATATATGCATTTGTATATATACATAGTCTGAGGGGCAGGATAAAACTCTTGGGGGTAATGGAAATGCTCTATCTAGATTGTGTGGTTATACAAATGAATATATTTGTCAAAACTCATTGAATTGGACACATGAAATTAGTAAATTTTACTTTATGTAAATCACATCTCAATCAAACTGATTTAAAAAAAAAAGAAAATATACATAGTCTGGACCCCATCATTGTCTTAAGGGCTAGTAGAATCATTCCTCTAACAATCCAGTTCATTACTGAGAAGTTGGTCTGATTGATTATTTTGATCCTCAGAAACAACTTAATTGATCTATGTTTGCACTAATAAATAACCAAAAATATATTAGTCTGTGAAAACATTGAAAACATTTAATGTGCTTAGTTCATACTTAGAAGCCAATTCTCTGACTATGTGAACAGAAAGGTGGTGACAGGATCAATTAAAAGAACAGTGATAAATGAGTCTATAAATTTTGATGTCTAAAGTTATATGGAAAACGATACCTTAAGACCCAAGTCTTCGATGTTGGATAATCATTTTTTTAACTTTCATATGGAATTCTAATGTTTCTGTTGGTATCAAGAAGTGTGTATTCATTTACTCTCTCAAGATTTTTATGAAACAATTTTCATTATAATGCAGGCATTAAAAATTGTGTTAAAAGCCCCTCAGTAATGTGTATTATCTCTTGCTATAGCTGTAAATGAAATAGCAAGATGAAAAGTTGTATAAAAGCAGTATAATGCTGAAAAACTAGAATAAATTCACCAAAATATTAATACATCTAATTATCTCTGGATGGAGGGACTAAAAATTTCCTTTGTATTTTATTTTTTTATATCTAAATTTTTTTCAATGAATACAGATTAAAATTAGACATTTTTTAAAAAGGCTCTATCAGTGCAATGCCACCAATTGCCAGGTGGGATTCTTCTCTCTCAAATAATTTCTTATTATAATTTCTCAAAACCACCATTTTGGGGTCATTCTGAGTAGCTCACCTGATTATAGTGACGCATATTCTCGGCTTCACTTCCCCAGTCATAAGCTCTGAATTCATCAGACCTGTAAAGCTGAAATAAATGTTTTTTTAGAAAAATAATAATCTCGGTAAGAATCATGAGAATTTACAGCAAATCTTAGAAAAACACTGTACACTGGGAAGAAAGTAAGGCTCCTGATGACCAGAAAGATAGAAATACCTTTTTTACTATTATGAAAACTAGGGTCCAACTGAAAGAGAAGCAATGGTTGGTTGCCTTTGGTTTGAAGGAAAAGCTAATGGCTAACCAAGACTCATTAGAAGAAAGTTAAATCCCAGATATTTCTCTTTCTGCAGAAGTCTCAGCTCTCCTAAGGCTTCCCTTTTTTACCCCTTGCTTCAGTTCAGGGCCTATTTTATAAGCTCTGATTCAAGGTGGAATTAATCTATGTCACCTACTTGGTCTGTACTGTAAAATCTTTTTCCTTCAAATATAGGGAAATCAAAGCATAAGGACTGCAGCAAAGACAAATTGGAAGCAATCTGCTAAGCTTCTTAGGGTAGTCCTCTTAACAGGGTCAACTATTCTCTTATATGTAATGAAAATAAGAATTGCTACGGCTTCCCAAGACCAAGACTCTACCTGTTTTATATGCAGGATGTTCTGCATGGATGTACCAGTGGGAGCATGTGACACGTACACGTCCATTCGACTCTAAGGGAAATAAAACCCATATTACAGCAATAATCACCCAATAAAATAAACTGTCTTTCAGAAGCAGAGAAAAATTATTCTTAGAATTAATAAACAAATACTGGGGTTTTGAAAATAGTGAGGCAGAATCATCTAGATAAATATGCTCTTATGTATACTTGAATGTGAGTGAACCGTGGGCTCACTAGTGCGATGGGTTGCTTGAGAGCAAATTTGTACCATCTCTGAATCTGTAGAATAATTTGCATACTTTTTAAATTTTAATTTAATTTAATTTTTCATTTCACAATATAGGAGGATACAAATGGTTGGTCACCTAAATTGCCTCTGCACTGCCCGGTCAAAGCTACAAATGTACCCATCCCCAGACAGCACACACCACATCCATTAGGTATGAATTTACTCATCCCTTCTTCCCCCATCCCATCTGCCTGATCCCCAATGAATGTTACTTCCATATGTGTACATAGGTATTGATTGATTACTACCAATTTAATGGTAAATACAGGTGGTGTTTGTTTTTCCATTCTTGTGATACTTCACTTAGAAGAAATTTACTTATTTTGAAGGAGAAATAGCAGTAAGAGCAAAGCAACTAGGAAAGGTGCTATGTGCGAGTGTAGGGGGTGGTATGTACATGTTCATCTGTGTTCATGGTCACAGGTCAGATCAGAAAACCTGGATTTCAGGCCCTAATGTTGTTAATTATCAGCTTTATGACTTTGGTCAAGTTATTTAACATTTCTGAGTTTTTGTTTTTTTCATCTATTAAATGAATATACAAAAAAATCATACTATCAACTTGCCCAGCTCTTGTGGGGATAAAATAAAATATTGCAAAAAATAAAGCTAAAAGCCAATTCCTTCCAAAGCTTACTTCAAGCTTTGGAAGCATTATAAAAATGAAAATGACAGAGAATGGTAATCATAATTCTATGGCTTAGAATATTATGAATCTGACCGGGTTTGGTGGCTCATGCTTGTAATCTTAGCACTCTGGGAGGTTGAGGCAGGAGGATCGCTTGAGGTTAGGAGTTCAAGACCAGTCTGAGCAACTGTGAGACTCCCATCTCTACAAACAAATAGAATAATTAGCTGGGTGTGGTGGCATGACCCTGTAGTACCAGCTCCTTATGAGGTTGAGGCAGGAGGATTGCCTGAGCCCAGGAGTTTGAGGTTGCAGTGAGTTATGATGATGCCACTGCACTCTAGCCCTCTAGCCAGGGTAACAGAGCAAGACTCTGTCTCAAAAAAAAAAATCTTTAGATGTGTATAATCTGTAGATTATATTGGTAGTATTGACATTTTAATAATATTGATTCTTCCAATCCATGAACATGGAATAGCCTTCTTTTTTGATGTGTCCTCTTCAATTTCTTATATTAATGTTTTATAGTTTTCATTGTAGAGATCTTTTACTTTGGGTTAAGTTTATTCCTAGGTATTTTATTTTATTTGTAGCTATTGTAAATGGTATTACTTTCCTGGTTTCATTTTCAGATCATTAGCTGTTGGCATATAGAAATGCTACTGATTTTTGTATGTTGATTCTGTATCTTTCATATTTACTGAATTTGATTTTCAGTTTTTCACTTCTAATAGTTTTTTGGTGGAGTCTTTAGGTTTTTCTAAATATATGATCCTGAGCAAAAAGAACAAAGCTGGAGGCAACACATTATCCAACTTCAAATTATACTACAAGCTACAGTAGCCAAAACAGCATGCTACTGGCATAAAAGCAGACACATAGATCATTGCAACAGAATAGAGAATCCAGAAATAAATCTATACATTTACAGTAAACTCATTTTCAACAAAGGCACCAAGAACATGGGAAAAGGGCAATCTCTTCAATATATGGTGCTAAGAAAACTGGATACCCATATGTAGCAGAATGAAACTAAACCACTATCTCTCACCATATTAAAAAAAAATAAAAATGGATTAAAGACTTAAATCCAAGACCTGAAACTATGGAACTACTAGAAGAAAATATTCGGAAAATGTTCCAGAACATTGGTCTAGGCAAAGATTTCTTAAGTAAGACCTTAAAAGCACAGGCAAGCAAAGCAAAAATGGACAAATGGGATCACATCAAGCTAAAAAGCTTCTGCACAGCAAAGAAAACAATCAACAAAATAAAAAGACAACTTGTTGAATGGGAGAACATATTTGCAGTCTACCCATCTGACAAGTGATAAATAACCAAAAATATATAAGCAGTGCAAACAACTCAACAGCAAAAACAAAACCAAACAAAAAAAAACCCAAAATAAAAAACAATAAAATAATTCTATTAAAAATGGGCAAAATATTTGAATAGACATTTTTCAAAAGAAGACATACAAATGACCAACAGGTATATGAACTAATGCTCACCATAATTAATCATCAGAAAAATGAAAATAAAGACTACAATGAGATACCATCTCACCTGTTAAGAACAGGTTTTATCAAAAAGATAGGGAATAACGGACACTGGCAAGAATGTGGGAAAAGGGGAACCCTTGTACACTGTTGGTGGAATGTAAATTAGTGCATCTGCTATGGAGAAGAGTATGGAGGTTCTTCGAAAAACGAAAATAGAACTCCCATATGACCCAGCAATCTCACTGCTGAGTATACCCAGAAAAAAGGAAATCAGCATATGAAAGAGATATCTGTACTCTCTTGTTTCTTACAGCACTATTCACAGTAGCCAAGATATGGAATCAACCTAAATGTCCATCAACAGATAAATGGATAATGTGGTACAAATACATAATGGAATATTATTCAACCATAAAAAAGAATGAAGACCTGTCATTTGTAACAACATGGATGGAACTGGAAGACATTATGTTAAGTGAAATAAGCCAGGCACAAAAAGACAAATATCACACATTTTCACTCATATGTGGGCAGTAAAAATTAAAACAATTGAGCTCGTGAAATAGGGAGTAGAATGATGGTTACCAGAGGCTGGTAAGAGTATTGGGGAAAGGGTGATAAAGAGGGATTTGTTAATGGGTACAAAAATATAGTTAGATAGAAGAAATAAGACCTAGCATTTGGTAGCACAACAGGGCAACTATAGGTAAAAATAATTTACTGTATATTTCAAAATAACTAGAATAGTGGAATTGGAAGCTTCCTAACACAAAAAAAAAGATAAATACTTGAGGTGATGGATATCCCAATTACCCTGCTTTGATCACTACACATTGCATGCTTGCATCGAAATATCACATGTACCACATAAATATGTACAACTATTATGTATCCATAAAATATTTTTTAAAAAATAGCAAAAAAAATGTGGTAGCATTTGGAATACCATATGAATTCAAACAGTGTAATAGATATATCAAAATGAATCAAAGGAAAGCTAGCATTTCTTGAGGTATCAAATGGCCCCATAGTTATTATACATACCATATTCATATTTTTCTTGTTGTATCCAGCCCATAAGGACAAAAATTCACTACATATGAGCCAGAGTATTTTATTGTTGCAGATTTTGGTAGAAGGTATCTTTTTTTCCTTATCTTCTAAAAGGACACCTTTGGTGCCAAAAAAACCCTACAAAAGTAAACAATAATTACCTTTTCAAGAACCATATTCAGACTTCTTGACATTCCCTTCATTCTGGGAATGAGTCATACTTGGGGATCTATCTGTATTTATATTTGCTATTTCAGTCAAGGAGACCAAATCATTCAGGAAAAGTGCTTTAGGAATCTATCTCCAAATGAGAGAGATCATCAAACATTATTTATAAGGAGATTTCAATAAGAGCCCTCAACCCCAAATTCACTTCTCCATGTTGAAGCTTCCCTGAATTCTGCCCAATAAGTGATTGCCAATATTTATTTTTCATTTATTGGTAATAATGGTGGAATAGTTTCTTCCTAAGGTCAAATATTGCCCTGAATAGGAAGGGCAAACAGAGTTTTCCACGTTACCCATATGCACATTGCATTGGCTTTCTAGTACTGTCCCAGGTTAGCCAGCTCTTAGGTTGGAAAGTAAAGAATGGTGAACCAAAGGGAAAGTGACACTGGACAGAAAAGATACAATGTAGGCAGCAAGACTAAAACTTCCAGGACTTTTGGAAAGTACACATGGGTAAGGATTTCTGACAAAGTCTTGGAGCTTCTGGGGACAACCGATAGCAGGGAGGAGCAGGGGATAGGACTTAAAGTGGCAGGAATAATGACATTGGGAAATGTGAAACAGAGAAGACAACAGCATTATTTGTCTCATAGCTGATCTATGTAGGAAGAGCAACACATGCAAAACCTGTGTATTTACAGGTAGGTGTATCCACCTCTCAATTTAATTTCACAAATTAGTTTGCTCAACCCCACCCACATGTAGAAAATATTCAAAACTAACGTGACAACACATTTTAAAATAGAACTAGAGAAGTTCTTGAATAGGGAAGTTACAACACTGTGCTCACAGTAAACAATACAATACAACTGGTGTCAAACCAATCTTTAGGCCCTATGGAAATTCTTGTATTAGTTAAAAAATAATAGTTTTTTTATTCCTACTATTCCACCTCAGACAAGGTCCTCATTTTCTTATATATGAATTATTGTGGTATCCTAACCGGTCTCTTTCACTTCATTTTGGCCAAATCTATTTTATCCACCACCCCAAATTCAAAGGGAAATCTTGGTAAAAATACTATTCTCATGGTGGCAATGACTTTTGCAGAGAAACAAAAGCAAACAGAAAAACAAAACCAAAACAACCCTGTGATGGATAAAATTTCAAATCCACAATTGAAAATCAAATGACTTTTTTGACTCTTGAAAAATAACCAATAAATATTTGAATGAATACTTGAGCTATAAGACATTTAAGCTTTGGAATCCTAGCTTTAGTAAATTACAGCAAGCTCTCACTTGGGAACGAGTATATCCTCAGGTAAATTTTGTCAAAAGGAGGAGCCTACCTTGATCATGGAATTTGGAAGTAGAAAAACATTGGTAAAAATGCCTGTGGGATATTTGAATGAGGTCACAGGACCCAAGGCAAAATTCATTTTGATTCTTTGTGCCAGTTCAGGCATGGTGGAAAAGGCTACAAACCCTGAGAGAACAGGAGACAAGACAATCTTGTAAAAATTAGAAATACATAAGCAATGTTTCTACTAATAAAATTGGGGCTCTGCTTAGTCATTTTGGTCCTTCTATTGTGATGATCTTGGGGATGAATTGGAAAATTCTTCTGAGTTATTCTGCAAAGATAACCTGCCTGTAGTCCTCTCTCCTCCCAAGCCCCCAAATTTTCTCTTATTCTAGTGAAGGACAGCTTAACTGGGTTAGAGGAAACGGAGTAGCTAGTCGGGGAAAGGTGAGGAGTGAGCCGAGGGAGCAGCTACTGCTGGGTGAACTGAAGGCAGCTTCACTTCCCAAGAATGGGGTAAATGCTGGCAATATTCTCATTCACCCCCAACTATGAGAGGCCAGGGTGAGTCACAGAACTTCCAGAAGTAAATAATCAGTTCAAAGGAGGTAAATTAATTTCTTTCTATAGTATCATGCAGCTATTCCACAGGTTTTCTTTCTCAGAGTGGAATGAGATTTTACTGCTCCCAGTGGCTTGCCGGATGCTTGCCAACCTTTCAGACTCTTCCTTACTTCCAAGAAAGAAGGGGCTTTCCCTGGGTCCACTGTGGTCCCAGTAAAGACCAGCTGTTTCCATTTGTTCTGCTCTTTGAACAGTGACATTGCCCCCTTTTACAGCCCTGTGAGGAGGAGGGTGGAGATCAGCATTACACTAGACAGGAGTATCTGTGTATTTTGGTTTCCCGGGATGACTTCTGGGCCTCCCCTCTGTGTGTGTGTGTGTGTGTGTGTGTGTGTGTGTGTGTGTGTACTGAAATGCTTGTTGAAATGCTAAAATTGTCTTCTAGAAACAGAAGAACTGAAATAATTTACTGAGTGGCTGATACAAAGACTCTGAACCAGGCAAAATACTGCCCCCCAGAGGGTGTCTGGAAATGCGTGGTCGTGAGTTTTATGGTGGCCACACAGACTGGAGAGCCCTCTTGACATTTAGCGTGCTGGGGCCTGAATTGTTAAATGTTCTACAAACAGTGGGTCCTTCCCATGTGACAAAAATAGCTCTGTCCAAAGGGCAAATAGTGCTTACTAAAATATATCATGCACTAAATGTAACATAGAGCACTGATGATCAAATTCTCCATGTTTTCTTTGTAGATCAGATATAAGAGCATATCTAAGTCCTACCCACTTTTCCAGACCCAACTCGGGTCATTCCTTCTTTATGCAGTCTCTCCACAGTGCTCACATACCCCAGTAGTGAATCAGACTAACCTGGTTTGAATCTGTTTCCTCTTCTACGAGATGGAGACAGTAATAGTAGGGATGTTCTGAAGATTAGAGGGAGATATTGTGGGAAAGGTCCTGAACATGGTGCCCTATACATAATGAATGCTCAATAACTGTTAGATATTAAGTATAATTATTTGTTTACTAGTGGCATCTTTTGATCTTACGTTAGTTCTTTGATACTGTTTTAGTATAATATACTCTCTGACACTCACTGTCTATTTCAAGCTTTTAAACTACCTATCAAGATAAAGTACTAATCAATATGTTTGTTGTTGATAATGATGATGATAATGAAAATATTGTAAGAATATTTATTTCTTGCACAGTTTTACCCAATCTAAAATACTATGTGTTCATATCACTTATTCTCTTAAAATTAGAAACTTTAGTTGAATTTCAATAATAAATTCAAATTTTTGTCAGTATGGATTTCTTTCGACTTTTATTTGTAACTAGATTATTCTTTCCAAAATATCTAGACAATCATGAAGAATTGTCAGTTTCAAAAATTAAAAAAATTTCTACCTAGTGCTTACATTTACTATTTCATAAATATTAAATAATATGTTAAATAGACAAGCCCAGTTGATTTATTATAGTAAGCTTTTGTGCTTCAACCCACAAGCAAATGTAACGATATCTTTTTGTTTTGTTCAAATATATGTATAAGATCCCCCTTTTTTATTTTTTTAAAATCCCACTTGGGTTGTGAGAAAGACATGATTGATGTATATTTATCATTCTTCAAGGATATTTCATAGCATTAGGCTTTACTTATTCAGCTCAGAGGGAATCTGGACATTTACTCTTTAGAATTACTTCTTAGGATTTGGGACACACGTTATTCCTGGGAAATTACATCACCGTTACAAATGTGCCAAGGTTACCAGCGATGGAGGAAAGGTTTGTCTTATATACAGTCTCTGGATTGTAGGTTCACAGCTGCTTTGGGTTATTCCAACCACAGGACAGAGAATTAAGGGCACTATAAATAGTAGTTCCTCTATTCCAATGTTAAGGTAGACTCCCTTGAGACTCCAGTAACATTGATACTTGTAAACATACCTATTGTAGTACCAAGTGAATGTCCAATAAAATACAACTTCTCCTGACCAGTTTTATTTACAATGAAGTCTATTATTCCTGGGAGATCATATTTGGCCATTTCATCAAAACTGCAAAATAAAACAGAGGCTTGTAAATACTTGGAAGTGTAAGTTTAAAGCCCAGAGCACTTGCTTGCTTCTTTTTCTACACAAAATTCTGTATTATTTTCTTATCCTGTGTGTATTTCATTATTTATCCAATTAAATGTAGGGTATTGTAGCTTTCTTTCTGCAAATACATATTTTTCTTCCTAGTAACAGGAACAATTTCAAAATTTATATATGCTTTCTGAAGTTCAGCCTGATTATCCCTCCTCTTCACCCTTTCTCTTCCCTTTCTTCGCCTTCCCTTTCCCCATGAAGTTTGCTTGCTTCTACTTTAGACTCCCCCATGGGACTTCACAACTCTCAGGGCGATTTAATACCCATCTTTGGAAACAGGACTGTTGTAAATCATGATTCTACTATTCACAAGCTGAGTACCTTTTGATAAGTTACTTAAATGCTCGGTGATTTACAGGGCTGCTATAGGAGTTGGATAGTATGAAAGAAATGACTCTGGCTGCCAATGGGCACTCAATATGGTGTTGCTATGATTAATATTTCTGTCCATGTGGATATATATTCAATATATACTAATATCCTGTAATATTGGTTTAGCCAGCATTAATATAAGATATCAAAAAGATTTATATAACATTTAGTCAAATCACGTACCCTATGAGCTAGAGGCCTTTTAGTTGAAAGAACATGTGGGGAAATCTCTAGATTGGTTCTCCCAAATATAAAAGATAAAATATGATGCCTTAAAGTAAGCAAGCTCCAAGCTCCCAGTCAAGGACTGGAGCCACAAAGTATTTCCTAACAGTTGATCCTGCCTAAGAGTTCTGACTGTACTAATTTATTCTATGCCTTCTCTCCTCTCAACCTTTCAGCGGGCGCTGAGTATTTTATTAATGTGATAGGAATGCACACTCTGTTCTAGCAGGAGGCTTGCAAAACAACAGGGAGCTTAGGCCCAAAGAAAGGAAGTTTATCATAGGCACCAGCCTGTCTTCTGGTAACAGCAGAAATCATGTTCATTAAAAGAAATAGTCATGGTTCAGGTGTGGTGGCTCACTCCTGTAATGTTTGTGAGAGGCTGAGGCGGGAGAATCCCTTGATCTCAGGAGTTTGAGACCAGACTGAGCAAGAGCAAGACCTCGTCTCTACTAAAAATAGAAAAAATTAGCCAGGCAACTAAAAACAGAAAAAAATAGCCAGGCATGGTCACACACGGCTATAGTCCCAGCTATTTGGGAGGCTGAGGCAAGAGGATCACTTGAGCCAAGGAGTTTGAGGTTGCTGTGAGTTAGGCTGATGGTGATGCCAAGGGACTCTAGCCAGGGCGACAGAGTGAGACTCTGTCTCAAAAACAAACAAACAAACAAAAGACAGTCAACATATCAAAAGATTCTTCTTCCTTGCCCATTAACAAGGTTTCAAAAATGTCATATCGGAGTTTTCCTGAAAATAATACTCTACACAATCTCAACCACAGTTTGTCTAAATAAATACAGTACTGCTACACGTCATCTTTGCAAAACTGATTGGATTTCCAGGAGAAAAGATTTGTAGAATGATCACTAAAATGAATATAAGCTTCATGAGGTCAGTGATTTGGTCTGTTCACTGTTTGAACATTCAGGGCCTAGGACAGCGCATACAGTAGGCACTCAAACATTGGCTGAATGAATGCATGCATTGGTCATAGGAATTTCCTGAGCTATCCCTTGGGACATACTTAAAATACGTATGCTTAGAATCGGATGTTAAAATGATCTGGTTGAAACAGCATAATTTGCCTGTGGGAGAATCAGTGAAAATCAAAACATCTTGCTGTTTCTCTCCTTTGAGATGTTAGCAGAAACTACAAGGAGCTATGTTACTTCAAGTGTCAAAGATTATTATGATTATCATTCACACTATTATATTTTTAAAAAATTACCTCCAACATTCCCCTTAAATCCTTAGCTACAGTTTACCTAAAGGCCCAGAATTTCTCTTCAGTCTCTGAGAGTGTTCTGTGTCTTCTTGACCAAGTGTTCCCTCGACTGTTTCCCATCCATACATCATAACCTGCATCTGCTAGAAGGAATCCAAGACTTCCATTGGCAAAATTCTCAAGCCAGTAGGCATTGTCTGCAAACAGGGCATGCTGCATGTACACAACTGGCCGGGGACCTGGGGGCAGGGCATGGAGAGAGGAGGAGGAGAGAGAGAGGGAGAGAGATAGATATTTACAATAAATAATGTCAGAAACATTATAGAAACACACACACAAGGTAAAAAGCAAAAACAGTATTCACTTCCCCCTTATCATTAGTGTAAAGCATTATAATCATACAACTTCAGTTTCTTGAGCACATACTTTGTACCTGGTGCTATGCTGATTTACATGCATTAGCTTATTAAATGTTTACAATAACTCTATAAAGTAGATGCTATTTTGAGAATTCTGATTTTACAGATGTGAAAACCAAGCCTTAATGCAGTTAAGGGTCACCCAGGTAAAAAGTTACAAAGCAAAGACTCAAACCCAGTTTTGTTTCATGTCAAAGCCTGTGCTTGTAACTGCTCTGCTCTGTGTATTCATACATATCCCCCATGTGTGGCTTACAAAGATGTGGAATTTATCATGTTACTGGAGTCCTGCAACTCTTCCAGGGAGGAAGAGGAGGTGAGTGTAAATGGACACTGATCAGTTCTCACCAACTTCCATCCAAATCCCCAGCCCCTGCTCAGTGGAGAGCACCTGAGAACTATTATACAATAGTATAGTCAGCTCAACATGCTCTGCCAACTCCCAGATTTCCAAGGGGGAGAGTATTCAGAGAGGTGGGAAGAACCAGGGTTGAAGGTGCAGAAAAGACACCAAAATTTAATGGCTAAGAGCACAGGCTCTAGAGCCAGGCTGCCTGGATTTAAATTCTGGTTCTGTCATTTGCTGTGTGTGTGACTTTCAGTCTGTTACATAACCTGTTGTGCCTCAGTGGCATCATCTGTAAAACGGTAACCATTCATGGTACCCACCTCATGGTGCTGCTGGCAGGTTTAACCGATTTAAAGTGTGTAGAACAATATATCTATTAAATGATTTTTATTTCCAAATCTTTCCAATATTCTCTCTCCTTAAGCAAAACCTTTCTCATAAAAGTTTTCTCCTTTTGTATGTCATAGCTTTCTCTCCCCTATGCCTGGGATTACCAGATTTAGCAAAAAATAAAACCAAAAATAAACAAAAAGACATAGGATGCTCTATGAAATTTGAATTTGAGATAAACAATGAATAACTTTTTAGTATATCTTAAAATAAGACTTACATGAAAAGAAAATTTGCTGTTGATCTAACATTCAAATTTAACTGGATGTCCCATATTTTAACTGCTGAAACTACCCATGTCTGTTCCACCCTAATTTTTCATTTTGAGACTCTTGAATTACAAATTTCTTTCTTAGAGGGAAGAATGTTGAACAACATGATTTTATCTGCTACTGAATTTGGATGGTGGGACAGAAGATACGGAGTGAACATGATAAGCAGCTGCTAATAAATTATTTGTCATTGTGCCTTTGCAGATATTTGTTTATTCTCCCCTTTTAAAGAATATCATTCCCTTGCTTTTGTATGGCTGGCTCTTCATTCTAGAATTCATTCCTTATTAATACCATGTTCTTTCATTCCATAAACTCTTAGGTCAAAGTGTATGTGGCTGTTAAGGTTTTCAACCCTGGAAAAAGTTTCAGAAACACTACTGTCATTTAACGATTTTTTTATCCTACATAGGGAGGCCTCTTGATGTTAGTGGGAGCAGGGGAGAGGTTTTTGGGGTAACCCACAGTCAACTTCACGCAATCTAGCAAATCTCCTTCCAGCAGTGAAGAGATCCACTTTCCTGGGACTCGGCAACTTTCCACATGAGAAATCAGTGATGAGCTAGTCAAATGTAGGCTCCACCTTTCCATTTACACTCTGACAAGCAAGCCTGGTTGTAGTCAGCATGATCAGTCTTGCCCATTGTATTTTTATCTTGCCTGTTTTAAGAGAATTATCAGAAAAAGAGTACAGTTCCCTTTTAACCACTTACAGACTAACCCAATAGATCAAAGCAATTTTGATAAACCAGTCACACTCTTGATGAATATCCAGCACTAAATTTCTGTCACATGCAGTCCTCCTTCTCAGGAGAGACATATCTTGTACCTGTGCTCCCAGCATGTCTTTGCCCGTAGGGGATTCTGTTGACAAGTAGTATGTACCCATCTGCAGTGGTGACATCATACTCTTCACTGGGATAGCCATTGTAGGTAATGATTTCACTCTGCCCAGTGAAAATACAGTCATTAGCTGAACTTTTTCTCTTAAGAATATCAAAAGAAACTAAAAGAAAGCATTTAGTGTGTGCTTATTAGGGTGAATTATCTGAAATCTGTACTCCAGGTAACTGTAAAATTAATTTACTACATAAACTTTTGTTAAAAATAAGCAGAATTTCAGAAAATATCTATGATCTTCAAACTATTGGCAAATATTTAGAGTGTAGGAAGAAAATTTAGCATTGACCCATTCTTTCTGACAAAGCTATATTCTCAGGTCAAATGTCTTTTGAGACATCTCTTGGTTTAAAGGTAACAAAACTGTAGTCCTCCTACTATAGTAGAAGGCAGTCATATATATCATACTAATGGCTTAATATTCTTAAAATATAAATTCAAAAGAGGAAGTGCTATGCATATAAAACACAATTCCAGTATTCATTGCTATAATAGAAAATATTAGTTATTCAGCCAAAGGGGAAGATCTACCTAGCTTGACTCTTGTAGAGATGTTAAAAACCATCTACATTTTACGTTTTCTTATCAGAGATTTTCTGTTATAATAGGACCTTTGGTCTCACAACCTATTAATCCTGCTTCCTTTGATGGTCTCTGAAATTTTCCAGTACTTACAATATTCATCCACACTTCAGGATTTACTTCATTTTCCAAATCAAAGAATTCACCAGCATTCAAAGTTCCAAAAATCAAACAGGTTGTTGTTAAAAACAGCCACATCATAGAAATGCCTGGCATAAAACATTTAATATCCATAGATTAATTTTACCTATAATTGTTGATTAATGAAATGAAAATAGTGCCCTAATGAAAACTTGAATAACACATAAGAAAGCTGGTAATATATGAAAGGGAAAAAATACAGTGAACTAACTTGGAGCACTATTACTCTATTTTTTTTTCACATAAAAATAGTCTAATTCTTGAAATGAATTTAATCAAATATGAAGGGGGTTTTTGGTCTTACTTTAATCAAAGTTCAATTCTTATAAGTCTTTGTTCACCTTTGAGTTACCAGAATACTTAAGGATTCAGGGGACAAGTTTCCATACCGAGGCAAAGTGAAAAGTGGAGTTATCCCCTAGTCTAGCCCAGCATCCCATAAAGAAAACAAGAACAATGAACAAATGAAGCTTCAACCAAACAAACAAGCTTATGATCAATCTTTAGTGATGTAACTATTTCTCATGTGGACACCCAAAGGCAAATTTTGCATATTACAATGTGCAGTCTCACTTCCTTGCCATGGTCTAAGCACCTCTCTTCAAAGGCCAGCTGACACCATAACAGTATAGCATGTTCATCATATGAGTCTGCCGTAAAGTGGCCTGAATTTGAAGTCCAGCCTTACTACAAAGATGTCTGACCTCAGGCAAGGTATTTAGTAGCTTTATCTCTTGCCTTCCTTGTAAGTAAAATTAGGAAAGTAATGCAACCTATTTCATAGGCTTATAGTGAGGATTAAGTGGTGTAATATATATAACACACTCAGTACAGTGTAAGTTCTTAATAAATGCTCTCACTATTTTTCTTATTCTAAGAATGAGCAAGAGAGTAATATCAGAGAGACTTTACTTTAAAAAACTAATCTCTGACTTATAGAAATACAGAGTTTCCCTGTGAAGCTAAGTAGCTTTCCATACATTTCTTATTTGGAAATAATTTTATATCTGTAAATGCTACATAATTTTAAAAAATTGTATGAAAGTAATAATAGCCAATATCTATTGAGTCTTATGCAAGACATTGTCCTAAATAGTTCGTATATGTTATTTAAACATCAAAAAACCCCTTAAAGTTGGTACTATTATTATCCTCACTTAATCAAAAAACAAAGGTTTAGAGAGATTTAAGACCTTCTCAAGGTCACAGAGCCAACAGGTGACAACAGATCTAGGATGGGCACTCAGGCAGCCTCACTGCAGAGTTCTTACACCTGACTGCCACCCCGGTTGTGATGAATCTCCACCTTACCGAGTTAGGTGAGCTTTTCCTGCTCCCAAGGTTCTTTATTTATTAGGAACTTCTGAACTTTTGCTTTTGGTATCAGGCTGAAGAGTGAGATATGGTTACAGTGACAGTTAGAAGCTAGAGAGATGAGAAACAGGAAGCTTATGAAAATGAGTAAACCTTAGATTGAGGCACACACCCAAGGCGTCTCCCTGACACACCAATGCCATAATGCACTTTCAGGTTGGGAAATAGTGGTCTGCATGATGCCAAATAACCAGTTTGACTGAATCTTTCATGTTTCCACTGAATGTCTGTCACTGTTGGGAGAATTTAGCAATATTTTCTTCTTTCTTTTCTTTTCTTTTTTTTTTTTCTTTGAGACAGTGTATTAGTCTGTCACCCTGAGTAGAGTGCAGTGGTGTCATCACAGGTCATTGCAACCTCAAACTCCTGGCCTCAAGTGATCCTCCTGCCTCAGCCTCCTGAGTAGCTGGTACTACAGGAGTGTGCCATTGTGCCTGTATAATTTTTCTATTTTTAGTAAAGATGGGATCTCACTTTTGCTCAGGCTGGTCTCTGGTGGGAAATAAAGCTAAGAGACATGAAAGGTTTCAGGAGTTTTGCAGGGCTTTGCCTTGAAGGAATCTGCGGGTATGTTAGTTCACAGACTAGAAGCTGCTTAGCAACAAGGGAGGCATTGTCAGAAAACATCTGCAAAGTAACATTTCTTCGAAGCTGGAAAGCTATCACCTGGAACTTATTGCAAAGCAGAGCTCGGTTTGGGCCCAAGGCTAAGAAGCTGATTGAAATGCCTGCCCAGCAGACAACATGCAGCTAGAACTATCTTAAACTTCAATGCTATTCCTGCTTCACTCCTGACCACATGTCTCTGTATTTAGAGAAATAAATTAGATTAGTATATAGACTCAGTGTTCCTGCTTTATACATCTTTATCTTTAATTTGTATGCTCAGCTAGGTCTATTCTTAACTTAGGACTTAAAATGTTTATCTTAGAAAAATTTTGTAACCATCTATTCTTATAGAGAGCATTAGGTTAAGGGTCCCTTAAAACCTTTGGGGAACCTTGAAACCTTAACAAATGAACTGTACACATAATTCTTTAACCAAGGACAACTGCATGCTGTAACAATAAATACTGATGTGGAATTTCACTCAGTGCCTCCTGGCTCATGGGAATGCTGGAGGACCCCTAACTCCCCCATCACTTTAAACTACACTTTGTCTCTGTCTCTATTATTTCCAAATCTCTTGCCACGATCCTGCCTGGGACCTATTTTGTTGGGAGAGTAGCTAACTTCTGGTAGGTCTCGAAATCCTGAGCTCAAGCAATTCTCCCGTCTCAGCCTCCCAGAGTGCTATGATTATAAGTGTGAGCCACTGCACCCAGCTTTCTGGATTTAGCAACATTTTCAAACCAGTGTGTCAAACAGGGAAGTAGCCCCAGAAAGAGCCTAATGGAGAAAGTCAGAGACAATAGTATTTCCCTTTCCAATCCCACAGCATAATTATGAGGGTCAAATGAAATTACTTATATGAAAGTACTGGTATCAACCATGTAGCATGTAGGGATGTGCATGACTGTAACTTGATTGAGAAGATGAGGCAACCCTGATTCCTGACACTAAAAGGAGTTAGGAACTAGCAGTGTGGCAGGGAAAAGTGACTCACACACCAAAGGGATTTGGTCTGCTGTCAATTTTGGCAGCAACCACTGTGGGTGCTGACCCACAAACAATTTAACCACTGCCTTAAACAAGGCAGGAATGGAGGCCTGAAGAGTTAATGCCAATTTATCTCTACATTCCACATGAAATACCAGCAGTGCCTCAATTTTCTACTTCGCTTTGTATGCATATGAAGGCTAAGCATTAACTGAATCTCTTTCATCTTCTAACATAAAGAAGAATAGGGAAAACTAAGTTGCTACCCAGCATAATAGAGGAGTTTCAGTTCTATTATCAATTCTCATCCTCAGATTCTTTCAAAAACAATGATATTTCTTATTTATCTGAATCCTAAGAACTGTTCCAGTGGTGTGGGAAATTTAATGCCAATTAACCAAATATAGGGTGAAAGGAAGCATTCAGTTTGTTGGAACAGGCAGAAATTATACACCATTCCATACTCATTTCAGTCTTTGATGAAAGACTGAACCACACTTTGCTTTGGTTGGGACAGTATGATGGCATAGGTATATGGAGTTGCCTGGAATCTCTCATGCTTTTTGACTTTAAAAACATTCCTTTCTAACAAAACTTTAACGGACTCTTCAGAGAGTTCTAGGAAGGATAATGTTGTTATTGTTATTGTTATTATTATTATTAATATTGATTTGTTACCATGACTTCATGTAGAAATAGCATAAATGTAGTTCAACTTCTCAGGTCTTTACAAATCATAGACTAGCTCAAATCTCAAAAGAATTTCTATGTCATTGACTTCTCATATTTCTTCCTTAACCTTGAGGTTTATCTGAATAATCTGGAGAACTCTTCTAATTCTTTTGCTTGTGTGGAAACAAAGTCATATCAAGTAAAATGAAGCTAAACTTTTCCACAGTGTTGCATCACTCTTCTTATATAAGTTTGCTATTTTAGGAAGTATTCAACATATTATTGAATATTATATGTTATTATACATAATAGTAATGATAGACTATATAACATAATATTATAATTATATATTTCAATATTCACAATGAAATTAATTTAAATGAAATAAATTAAAACTTCTTCCTTTGCCCTGTAAAATACCTTTAGAAATTTTTTGCTGTTTTTTTTTCCCAATAAAGCTAGATGATATTAGAACTAGAAGGGATCTGGGGCAAAAGGTATAATTAAGGGGCATTCTTTCAGAAGGCCAGTGGTATTTTTGATATCTTGGTTCAAGAATCATATCACATTCATATCATTGTTTAATGGTGACTGCCCATTCAATTATGAAAATGGCTGAAAATACATGGTTGAATATAGATCCTTGACTTCAGTATCTATCTGTGGAAATGAATATAATTTCCTTTCAATGTTCAAATTCAAAACACATTTTCTATTACAACGCCAGGTATCTTTTTGTTTGTCTGATTGCTTCTTTCTCCCCAAACACTGCTTTTTCTTAACACATGACTTTATGTCAACAGGGTTATAATTTTCCCTTGAAAACAAGTCAAAGTTAAAAAGAATTGGCCGTAAGCACCAAAATAGAAACTAATGAGAATTTTAAAAAGAGAAATAATTTGAAACCTCATACTTTTTTGAGACAAATTCTGCCCTAGAGTAAAAGACTTTGCATGAACAAGGACCTGGAATTTGTCCCTTGCTCAACAAATAATTTATCGAATCCATTCTGCATCTTAAAATTCAAAGAGGACTCAATAGAACCATAAGTGTGCATAAGTATGCGTGTGTGTGTATGTAAAATGATTAATTAGCCTACTTTGGCTTGAGGGAAAACACTTGAAATTATATTTGAAAATGTTATTTCCTTACCTAAAAGCAAAGTTGGCAATTTTCGTAATTTTTATAAGAAACAGTGTTGTTTTTGAAATTATCTATTACAGTAGAACATGTTTTCTTTAGTGTTGACAATGATTCTCCATTTCAGCATCCCTCATACCACAAACATCTTCAAAAGCAGTATGGCTATCATAAAGAGGCAGAAAAGATAAATGACATAAAGTTCTATTAATAATAAGCAACTGAAATATTAAAGGTTCCAAAGATCTCATAATAAGCTAGTTGAACATCCACCCAACCCAATCCAAAATGTTCAAAGAAAAGATGACTTACGTTTAAAGAGAAGTTATTACCAAAAGTGTTGGCAGCTTCTCTTCATAACATCCATTTCCCAGAGCGGCAGGATCAGGACTGTGTTTGTGGCAAAGGTCAAATCTTTCTGGGAATGAAAAGGAAGGGCCGTACCATTGGATAGGAGGAAAATTATATCACCTACTCCTCCAAGCAGGTTTGTTTACTTGCCTCACTTCTTGCTTAATGTGCAGAACATATGTATGGTATTCTCCAAAGCTCATTTTGTATTTGAACTTCTGTTGGAGGATATATTCAAATGGAGATTCTTTTTTTAAAAAACACACAGAACGCTTAGCCAGAAATTCATGTTGGATCTTGCTTTAGATAGTCTTATCTAATAAGTGTGGGTAAATAAATGGTGGTTGGAATGTGTGAAGAGGTAACTTGGCTGTTTTGATTTATGCTCCTGTTTCTTTCCTGAGTTAATATTTGATTGTGTTAAATCACCTTCAAATCTCACCAGCACCCCTGAAAATAGATAGATGGTTTTTAGTGTCAGAGTATTTTGATTTCATCCCTCCTCTAATCACCATCGCCATCAAAAATTTTTGCTGAGCAAATGAGTGAAATGGATGAATCTAGAAGTTCAGAGAATGTAGCTTAGTTACTGAGAAGTACTAGTAATGTTATTATTAATAATAACAGTGAACTATCAATTATTTATTAATAATTATTAAATAATATTATTTAATAATTACTTATTATTAAATAAAGTTATTTATTTATTAATTATTTATGAATCACTTACAATGTGACAGTTGTTTTACTTTGATATGCTACCAGTTTGGCTGTAAATTCTACTAGATCTCTTTGCTCTTAAGTATGTTTCAAAGGAGATTTTTCTTAATGTCATCTAGTAAATTTAGTAAGAAAGAGGAAATTCACAGTAAAAAACAATCTTGTGGGGCTGGGCGCAGTGGCTCACACCTGTAATCCTAGCACTCTGGGAGGCCAAGGCAGGAGGATCACGTGAGGTCAGGAGTTAGAGATCAGCCTAAACAAGAGCCAGACCCCAACTCTATAAAAAATAAAAAAAATTAGCTGGGCATTTGAGGTTGCTGTGAGCTAGGCTGACATCACAGCACTCTAGCCTGGGCGACAGAGCAAGACTCAGTCTCAAAAAGAAAAAAACCAAACAAAAAAATCTTGTTCTGTTTTTTACTCTAAATTGGAAGAGATACACCATTATTTATAGATTGCACAGCATACTAATATAATTTAAAATTGCTACTTGATAGCAGTTTTTCTCCTATTTAGCCTCCAAATTATTCTTAAACTTGATGAGCACTGTGGCACAGTCTGATATCTTTCACACAGTCTGTATTCTGTCATTTCTCTACACATTAAAAAAAATCTTATCAGTGCAGAATTATTTAAGTTTTTCTCAAAAAAATCAGATTTTTAGGAGATAATTACCTTACTTTTTTCTATATCAGCACTGTCCAGTAGAAATACAATGTGAACTAAATATGTAACTTAAATTTTCTAAATACCACATTTTAAAAAATATAAAGAAATAGGTAAAATAGATTTTAATAATACATTTTATTTAAACCAGTATATCCAAAATGTTATCATTTCAACATGTAATCAATATTATCATTAATGAGATACTATCCATTCTTGTTTGTCCTCAGTCTTTGAGTGAGGACACTTTGAAGTGTGGCGTATCTGTTACATTTCCTGCACATTTCAATTAAGACTGGCCACAAGCACATTTTAAGTGCTTGATAGTCACACTCACTAGTGGCGTATGAGGAACAGAACAGCTCTCTATTGTCAATCTTATTCTTTTTCTTTGTCTTTTCCTCCAAACTTTTCTTCAACCAGATTCTTATATTTTGGGTATTCACCACAAATATATAAATTTGTATTATATATTTAACCTGAATTGCATATCTGCCTACGAAACTCCCTACTGTCTGAATCATTAAACATGTCTTCTCAGGTGCTTGGCCTCTGTTCCCCAACTAAGATCTGAGTCTTATTGGCAAGAAAAAAAAGATAATTACACAAATGTTTAACTAAAATCCTTTATCAAAAACATAACATCTACCAGTGTTCTCAAGGTTGCTAGATTTAGAAAAACAGTTTTTACATTGGCTCTACTCAAAAACAAATGCCAAACTATTACTTAACAGTATTTTTTTAATGATTTAACATTTCCTGGTAAAGTGCCACTAAAATAATTATCGCATCATGTATATGTTTGACACTTTCCTGGATCTAACTTTTCTGAGAGTGTTGATTGAATAAAACCCAACAACTATATATTCATGTATATAAATAGAGCTTTCTTGAAAGGTTTTGCTTTGAGACCATGAGTATAAACACAAATTCACTGATTGTCCCCAATAGTGGACTGAGTACCTAATACAGAACTGAGAAAATATTTGTCCATGGCTAGTTTTGTCATTCCAAATAGTCTTGTAATAGCTTAAGCTGCTTTTATCTCTACCTGAACCACCTAAATCTTCTTTCTAGACTGCCTGCATCCATCTCATTCATTCTCCACATCACAGCTTTTTGCCATCATTTTAAATCAAATATGTGTTAAGCACTCTTGAACATGTGTTTTAGTTTATGCTCTGTAGCTTCTTATAAATTTCAGTTGCATGACTCAACATGTGTAAGTGCACTCATTTCTAGGACAGTGACAAGATTGGGTGTCAGGATATGCTGGTCTGATAGGCCATAGTCACCAAAGAGGAGGCTCCCTGCGAAGTCTTTTGGTGCACTGCCATGACTTCCCCTGCCAAGGTTCATGTTTCATTTAACCTCCTTCTCACATCTATAGGCTTTTTATTTATATGAGGAAATCCTTGAGATATGAGTCTTAACCAAATATATATTAATTACATGTCAAAAAATACCCCAATTTCCACAGGACACAATCAAGTGCTTTATAACAGAGAGGACACTCCTGGCCATTAAACAACTACCATTGATCACTGACTCTGTGCCTGTGTGATTGTTTTTCAACCCCATTTAAATGAATAAAACAAAATTCAGCATTCAGCAATGCAAAATTTGATGTTTGGCATCCAAAAAGAAAATATTATTAAGCATGCAATGAAGCAGAACCCATAACTAGAAGAAAAACGCATGTATAAAACAAACTTCTAAATGACAGACATAATTGAATAAGCAGAAAATATGTTAAAATAGATATTAAAATATACTTATTGTACTCAAGGATTTATGGGAAGATATGAAAATAATACAGATGGCTTGGGAGCCTGATGTTTATCTCACCAATGCTACTACTATCAACAAGGCCATGCCCTGCCTGCTACCCACAGGTCCAAGAATTTGCCCACATACCCAGGTCATAGCTGCCACTACTGACACCAAAGCAAGTCACCTGGTGTTCCAATAATTGGTATACTTGGACCTACTAACAACAGTGTCAGTATATACTGCCATGGGGCCCAAGCACAGGCATATTCAGCCTGCCTCTACCACCACAGGGTACTGAGGACATAACCACCCAGTATCTCTGTCCTTAGCAAAACTTCACAGCAGCCTCCACTAACAACTGTACCATAAACCACTGAGGAAATCACAGAAACTAGATACTGTTTACAACCAAAAAAACATACAGAGACTACAATACTACATGCACCCAGAATAAAAACCAAAGCACCCTACCCAACCAACACTATAGATATATGTTCAGGAAAAAGGCCTCCCCTACAAATTTTTTGCAAATTCAAAAAATTAAAAGAAGTCAATGTTGCATAAGATATACAGATAACACCATAAGGACACATGAAACATGAAAAAGCAAAGAAATATGATATCTTCAAAGGAACAAAATAATTCTCCAGCAAAAGATTCCAATTAAAAAGAAATTTCTGAAATCCCATATAAAGAATTCAAAATAACGATATTACGGAAACTGAGTGAGATACAAGACAATTCTGCAAAACAATACAAAGAAACCAAAAAACCAATTCAGGATTTGAATTAAAAATTTACCAAAGAGATCAATGTCATAAAAAAAGAACCAAACAGAAATTCTGGAACTGAAGAATTCATTAAATGAAATACAAAATATATTCAAAAGCTTCAACAATATGACCAAGAAGAAAGAATTTCAGAAGGTCTTTTGAAATAACTCAGTTAGACAAAAAGAATAAAAAAGAATGAACAAAACCTATGTGACATAAGGGACACCATTAAGCCACCAAATATTCAAATTTTTGGTGTCACAGAAGGCGATATTTGATAAACTCACAGCTAACATCATCCTGAATGGGGAAAAGGCTGAGAATCTTTCCTGTAAGAACTGGAACAAGACAAAGATGCCCACTTCACCACTCCTATTCAATATAGTATTGGAAGTCCTAGCCTGAGCCATCAGGCAAGAGAAAGAATAAAAGGCATCTAAAGTGGAAAAGAAGTAAAATTGTCCCTCTTTGCCGATTATATAATATTATATCTAGAAAAGCTTAAAGCCTCCACCAATAAACTTTTAGAGCTGATAAATTCAGCAAAGTTGCAGGATACAAAATCAACATATAAAAATCAGTAATGGTTTTTATACATCAATAACAATCAAGCTAAGAACCAAATCAAGAAAGCAATTCCATCTATAGTAGCTACAAAAAATAATGAGACACCTAGGAATAAGTTTAACTAAGGAAGTAAAAGATCTCTACAAGGAAAACTATAAAATGCTGATGAAAGAAATTGAAGAGAACACAAATAAATGGAAAGACATCCATGATCATGGATTGGAAGAATTAATATTGCTAAAATAACCATATTGCCCAAAGTACTCTACAGATTCTATGCAATACTTATTCAAAATACTGATGTCATTTTTCACAGAGATAGAAAAAAATACTGAAATTCATATGGAACCAAAAAAGAGCTCAAATAGCTAAAGCAATTCTGGGCAAAAAGAACAAAGCTGGAAACATCACACTACATGACTTCAAAATATATTAGAAGGCTATAGTAACCAAAACAGCATAGTATTGGTATGAAAACAGATACATAGACCAGTGGAACAAAAGAGAGAATTCAGAAACAAAGCCACATATTTACAGCCAACTGATTTTTGACAAAGGTGCCAAGAACATATATTGGGGGGAAGACACTGTCTTCAATAAATGGTGCTGAGAAAATTGGGTATTTATATGCAGGAGAATGACATGAGAGCCCTATCTCTCACCATATACAAAAATCAACTCAAGATGGATTAAAGACTTAAATGTAAGAACTGAAACTTTAAAACTACTAGAAAAAAACACAAAGGAAACACTTCAGGACATTGGTCTAGGCAAAGATTTTGTGGAGAAGACTTCAAAAGTACAGACAAGAAAAACAAAAATAGATAAATGGGACTATATATTAAATTAAAAAGCTTTTTCACAGCAAAGAAAATGATCAACAGAATGAAAAGATCCCTGCAGAATGTGAGAAAATATTTGCAAACTATGCATCTGACAAGGGACTAATATCCAGAATACACAAGGAACTCAACAGGAAAACAGCAAATAATCTCATTAAAAAGTGAGCAAAGGGCCGGGCGCAGTGGCTCATGCCTGTAATCCTAGCACTCTGGGAGGCCGAGGCAGGTGGATCGCTCAAGGTCAGGAGTTCGAAACCAGCCTGAGCAAGAGCGAGACCCCGTCTCTACTAAAAATAGAAAGAAATTAATTGGCCAACTAAAAACATATATAGAAAAAATTAGCCAGGCATGGTGGTGCGTGCCTGTAGTCCCAGCTACTTGGGAGGCTGAGGCAGAAGGATTGCTTGAGCCCAGGAGTCTGAGGTTGTTGTGAGCTAGGCTGATGCCATGGCACTCACTCTAGCCTGGGCAAGAGAGTGAGACTCTGTCTCAAAAAAAAAAAAGTGGGCAAAGGATATGAATAGATATTTCTCAAAGAAGGCATGACAATAGCCAACAGTTTTATGAAAAAATGCTCAACATCACTAATCATCAAGGAGATGCTAATCAAAACCACAATGAGATATCATCTTCCCCCAGTTAGAATGGCCTTTATTGAAAAGATGAAAAATAATATATGCTGCTGAGGATGAGGAGAAAAGGGGACTCTTACACACTATTAGTAGGAATCTAAATTTTACAGGCACTGTGGAAAACAGTATGGAGATTTCTCAAAAAACTAAAAATAGAACTACCATAGGATCCAGCAATCCCTCTACAGGGTATTTATCCAAAGGAAAAGAAATCAATACATTAAATGGACACCTGCACCCCTATGTTTATTGCAGCACTATTCACAATAGCAAAGATATGGCACAATAGCAAAGATATGAAATCAACCTAAGTGTCCATCAATGGATGAATGGATAAAGAAAACGTGGTATATATACACAATAGAGCGCTGTTCAGCCATT